>JAVRFV010000350.1:0-60000 GCA_032716605.1 Paralithodes platypus
ATCGAACCTCCGCCGTGGTGTAGTGGATTAAAAGCTTGGACACTCGTTCTGAATGTCGGAGGTTCGATAGCAGCTGGGAGTATTATAAAAAAAAAAAAAAAAAAAAAAAAAAAAAAAAATATATATATATATATACCGGTATATATATATATATCTATCACCTTAGTATCTTTCTATGTACTATATCTATATTTACAACCAATAATCCTGGACTAGTCTACGTTTCATTTCGGCTGCCGGTAAATTGAATCCCTTACCAGCATTTTTCTACCGAAAAATGTACACATTTATCTTGAAAGTGGGATCTTGGGGGTGTTTCTTTAAGCTTGATGGAGGTCTAGCGAGGAAACTAAAAAATTTACAAATTTATCTTGAAAGGGAGATCTTGGGAGTGTTTCTTTAAGCTTGATGGAGGTCTAGGGATTACGTTTTCAAGATGGAACAGACTCAACTCTGAACCAAATGTAAGGTTATTAATAATAGGAGACTTAATATCATCTGGACCGTCGCCTCTGGACCACCACCAGCTGCTGGACCGGTTCCACTGCTGTAGTAGTAGGATAGCACGGGACAGTTGGGACATTGGTACGACCCACACACCTGACAGATGTCCAAGCTCACTGATGATATGTCCAGCAGTTCCACCTGGTACAGTTCTGGGAGGGGAGACATGAGTAGATTGGTGATTTACTAATCAAGTCAAGATGGATAGGGAAGGGCAGGAGGGGAACAAATCTAGGGAGGTGAAGATACGCAGACATTTCTCGCCATTCACCAGTTCAGCCGGACCACATGAGCTCCACAGCAGATAGAGGATAGAGGCCATGATTTCTCGCCTACTTACAGCGAATAGACTATAGCCAAGCCAGGGAGGCGTGGGATATAGGCTGCCCGAGAAGGAAGGGAAACCCCAAACCTTCCCTCATCAAGCCCCAGTCGCCGGCCCCGAAGTCCCCCAACCTACCTCGTCAAGGGGCGTAGCAGTAGGGGGGTGGGGGTGTAATTAGTTAAAATAGGACTTCAGAGGCTATCAACCCTATTGGATTATTAAGCCAGCACACTGTAAGTCAAGAATATTGTCAGGACTGGAGCCCCTTTTCGAGAACCCCAGTCCCTTGAGGGTGTATATTAACCCTCTCCGACATATGACGCACTTTTGAGCCTATTGGGGATACTTTAAAGCCTTTGTTACCATCAGGGGTATTTATAAACCTTTAGTTTAGTTACTTCAACCTCTGCAGTTGTCTTTGAGTTAGCTGTGTTGAGCCTATTGGGGATACTTTAAAGCCTTTGTTACCATCAGGGGTATTTATAAACCTTTAGTTTAGTTACTTCAACATCTGCAGTTGTCTTTGAGTTAGCTGTGTTGAGCCTATTGGGGATACTTTAAAGCCTTTGTTACCATCAGGGGTATTTATAAACCTTTATTTAGTTACTTCAACCTCTGCAGTTGTCTTTGAGTTAGCTGTGTTGAGCCTATTGGGGATACTTTAAAGCCTTTGTTACCATCAGGGGTATTTATAAACCGTTAGTTTAGTTACTTCAACCTCTGCATGTTGTCTTTGAGTTAGCTGTGTTGAGCCTATTGGGGATACTTTAAAGTCTTTGTACCATCAGGGGTATTTATAAACCTTTAGTTTAGTTACTTCAACCTCTGCAGTTGTCTTTGAGTTAGCTGTGTTGAGCCTATTGGGGATACTTTAAAACCTTTGTTACCATCAGGGGTATTTATAAACCTTTAATTTAGTTACTTCAACCTCTGCAGTTGTCTTTGAGTTAGCTGTGTTGAGCCTATTGGGGATACTTTAAAGCCTTTGTTACCATCAGGGGTATTTATAAACCTTTAGTTTAGTTACTTCAACCTCACAGTTGTCTTTGAGTTAGCTGTGTTGAGCCTATTGGGGATACTTTAAAGCCTTTGTTACCATCAGGGGTATTTAGAAACCTTTAGTTTAGTTACTTCAAACCTCTGCCAGTTGTCTTTGAGTTAGCTGTGTTGAGCCTATTGGGGATACTTTTAAAGCCTTTGTTACCATCAGGGGTATTTATAAACCTTTAGTTTAGTTACTTCAACCTCTGCAGTTGTCTTTGAGTTTAGCTGTGCTGAGCCTATTGGGGATACTTTAAAGCCTTTGTTACCATCAGGGGTATTTATAAACCTTTAGTTTAGTTACTTCAACCTCTGCAGTTGTCTTTGAGTTAGCTGTGTTTAGCCTATTGGGGATACTTTAAATCCTTTGTTACCAATCAGGGGTATTTAGAAACCTTTAGTTTAGTTACTTCAACCTCTGCAGTTGTCTTTGAGTTAGCTGTGTTGAGCCTATTGGGGATACTTTAAAGCCTTTGTTACCATCAGGGGTATTTATAAACCTTTAGTTTAGTTACTTCAACCTCTGCAGTTGTCTTTGAGTTAGCTGTGTTGAGCCTATTGGGGATACTTTAAAGCCTTTGTTACCATCAGGGGTATTTAAACCTTTAGTTTAGTTACTTCAACCTCTGCAGTTGTCTTTGAGTTAGCTGTGTTGAGCCTATTGGGGATACTTTAAAGCCTTTGTTACCATCAGGGGTATTTATAAACCTTTGGTTTAGTTACTTCAACCTCTGCAGTTGTCTTTGAGTTAGCTGTGTTGAGCCTATTGGGGATACTTTAAAGCCTTTGTTACCATCAGGGGTATTTATAAACCTTTAGTTTAGTTACTTCAAACCTCCGCAGTTGTCTTTGAGTTAGCTGTGTTGAGCCTATTGGGGATACTTTAAAGCCTTTGTTACCATCAGGGGTATTTATAAACCTTTAGTTTAGTTACTTCAACCTCTGCAGTTGTCTTTGAGTTAGCTGTGTTGAGCCTATTGGGGATACTTTAAAGCCTTTGTTACCATCAGGGGTATTTATAAACCTTTAGTTTAGTTACTTCAACCTCTGCAGTTGTCTTTGAGTTAGCTGTGTTGAGCCTATTGGGGATACTTTAAAGCCTTTGTTACCATCAGGGGTATTTATAAACCTTTAGTTTAGTTACTTCAACCTCTGCAGTTGTCTTTGAGTTAGCTGTGTTGAGCCTATTGGGGATACTTTAAAGCCTTTGTTACCATCAGCGGTATTTAGAAACCTTTAGTTTAGTTACTTCAACCTCTGCAGTTGTCTTTGAGTTAGCTGTGGGCAGAAAACTAATTTTGGAGAGGTAATTATAAGAGTGAGAGAACTCTATTTCTTATTGCTAATCTGGCAACCTCTGCGGCATATGAGTCTGAAGGGGTTAAACTCCTGAGAGGGGAGAAGGGGTGTTGGAGAAAGAGGACGCTAAAATGAATAAACTATATGGCACAATTATATAACCCGCCTCTCACCTGGGGAATAGTACTCGTAGGCCTTGACGGGCAGCACGGTGGTCAGGTTGGCCACGGGGAACCAACGCCCCACGGTGAACTCCACGCAGATGTCCGTACCTGTTACCTGGGGGGCGGACAGGAGGGGAGATATATTGGTTACTACTTCAACTCTATAATTGCCGGCACACTTTATAAGAACAGGCGGCCATAACTGCATGCATTTTGGACTAAGGGGTCAGGCGCAAGTTGGACTAGATAATAGTCCATCAGGCGCCTGGCCCGGGGAGACGATTAAGGGGAGGTTTCTAGTTTGTTTCCTACTCCTCCAGGAATCTTAAAATTTCACCCCCTTGACCCCCTTTCAAGATAAATTTGTACATTTTTCGGTAGAAAAATGTCCCGGCCGAAGGCCGATTACTCTTAAATTACTGGCTCGCTATCGCTCGCCAGGATAAAATCGACACCTAAATTGCATGAAAGGTCTTAAAATTGACAGAAATGGGGCGAAAGTTCTTAATTATGGTGCGAATGTCTTAAAATCTCAAAAGCAATGGGGCTAGACATGAGGGAGAAAGGGGTCAAGAAAAAAATCCCTCAAGTGGAAATCTCCCCTTAATATGAAGGGTGCGACTGGAAGTGTGGTGGGAGGGCTTGTGGCTTTAGCTCCGCTGCATGTCTGCCTGCCGAGATCGGAACCTCTCCGGGTGGTCGGGGGCCGGGGGAGTGTAGCGACCTTGGTAACCCTGGTCTCTGGGTCTTCTCCTGGGTGACCTGGATGTGTGTGAGTTTGTGTTTTTATCTGTGTTTATTCGTTGTTTTTGTGTTTTCCCTGTTCTTGCTCTGTCTTGAGTCGGCTACCCCCAAAATGGGGATTGGATAGATAGATAGATAACTGCAGCAATTGTCATGTGTTAATCGCCGAAAATCTGGGTAGTACGTGGCATGAGAGGCAGGCAAGCGAGTCTAAGGCAAAGCGGGCCACCTCCAATCATACCTGGGAGTATGCTGAGGTAGCTGTGACGCATCTCCAGCTATCCTACCACAACCCACAACGAGGGGCGACGCGCTCCTCGGTGCTGCTAGGAGAGTGGCGAACACAACCTTAGGTAGGTAGGTAACTTGGAGATAGTGGAAACCGCTCAATACCGCTCATTTCTACCGATTTCGCCCCACCTTTGCAATATCGTTGCACGACAACCAGTGGTCGTACAGACATGATTCAGGTGTCTTGGAAACGTCTATCCCAGTGGTCAGTAACCCTTAAGGGGAGGTCTCCACTTGAGGGATTTTTTTCTTGACCCCTTTCTCCCTCATGGTTAGCCCCATTGTTTTTGAGATTTTAAGACGTTTGCCCCCATAAGTTTGGTGATTTTAAGAATTTCCGCCCCATTCTGTCAATTTTAAGACCTTTTGTGCAATTTAGGTGTCGATTTTATCCTGGCGAGCGATAGCGAGCCTGTAATTTAAGAGTAACCGGCCTTTGGCCGGGACATTTTTCTACCGAAAAATGTACAAATTTATCTTGAAAGGGGCTCAAGGGGGTGTAATCTTAAGCTTGAAGGATGTCTAGGGACCAAACTAAAAACCTGCCCTTGAATGTGTCATATGATGCCTTCACTGTGATGGAAGAATTATTATTTTTGAAGCTTCTGGAGCCACACAAGTGTCTTGAAAGAGCCGCATGCGGCTCCTGAGCCGCATGTTGCCGATCCCTGGCCTATTCCTTTCAGGGCAGGTTTTTAGTTAGTTCCCTAGACCTCCATCAAGCTTAAAATTACACCCCCTAGACCCCCTTTCAAGATAAATGTGTACATTTTTCGGTAGAAACATTTCCCGGCCAAAGGCCGGTTCCTCTTAAATTACAGGCTCGCTATCGCTCGCCAAACATCGACACCTAAATTGCATGAAAGGTCTTAAAATTGACAGAAATGGGGCGAAAGTTCTTAATTATGGTGCGAATGTCTTAAAATATCAAAAGCAATGGGGCTAAACATGAGGGAGAAAGGGGTTCAGAAAAAAATCCCTCAAGTGGAAATCTCCCCTTAAGGGAAGGTACAGTATGTCGTTTTGTCTAGCCCCATTTCTGTTTAGCCCCATAATAAATTGACATTTAATATGTTTAAAGAAAGCTGATTGTCCGCAGCAACTTACCTTCTCAAAGTAGAACGTGGCTTTACGCTGGGCGAAGTCGGCCCGTCGCAGATGGGGCACTTTTCGCGAGTCCACCAGCTCCTGAAGATCAGCGGAGGACGCCCCGTACCCCGTGGGCACCGAGACCTCCAGTACGGCCGCCCCGGAGGTCTCGCTGGCCTCGTGAAACACCCACTTGACGCAGACGGAGAACTCGATGGAGGACCCGTGCCAGGTAGCGCGGGGGGCCAGGTGGAAGGCCGGTGTCGGGGGCAAGGTGACCAAGGCCGGGTGGGTCACGTAGTACTGGGAGGTCAGCTGGAGTACGGCTGATCCGCGACCTTTGCCCTGCACCCGGAGACTCTCCCACGTACCCTCCATCTGTACGTACCCAGAGAATGGGGCGTTGTAGTTCATATGTACCCAGAGAATGGGGCGTTATAGTTCAAAGGAGGTGGAGAAGGTTGATGGAATATATCAGTTACAATAGGAAGAAAAAAAGAAAGAAAAGGGGCGGACTGGATCTGTCAGAGTGAGGGTTGGTGTGTGAGGGATGTAGTGAGTGTGTGTGTGTGTGTGTGTGTGTGTGAGTAAGAGAGAGAGAGAGTGAGAGAGTGAAATGGGAGAATGACTGCAGCAATTTTGTTATTTTTCAGCTCGGCAGTACATGACACAATTGACACGTGTTTGACAGGCAGATGATCAGCAATAGGCACTCACACACGCGGGATCACTCTCTCTCTCTCTCTCTTTCTTACCCACCCCCCCCCCCCCCCTCTCTCTTACTCACTCCCTCTTCCTCTCTCTCTCTCTCTTACTCCCCCCTCCCCCCCCCTTCTCTCTCTCTCGTTCTTACTCACTCCCCCTCTCTCTCTCTCTCCCTTACTCACTCCCTCCCTCCCTCCCTCTCTCTCCCTCCTCCTCCTCCCCCTCTCTCTCTCTCTCTCTCTCACACTCATACATCTTAAAACGAAACTCGGTGCAAACATCAACACACAAATTTAAAATATCTGAAAATACAATCGATAAGTGGTTGTTTGTTCGATACACCCAAATCAATTAAATTATCACCTGGGGCCTATGGTGTGATAGATTGGAGCCGCATTCACCTTCCGACTCCGCCTCTGTGGGTGTGTCGGAAAGGTAAGGAAGTTGTTGTTGTTGTTGTTCTCTAAACTGCCTGGCCGAACAGCCCCGAGTCCCTAAGGAAAGCCATGACCACGATCGGGCTTTCCCACAGGGCTCTCAAGGAGTGTAGATTATGTTGTTGGCATAAGTGGTTGTGTGGAATGCAGTCTTCTATGATGTGTTTAATGGTATGGGGTGCTGTGTTACATCCCGGGCAGGTGTCGTCGACGGAGTCATCCAGTCTCTTCTGATAGCTCAGAAGAGCTGGATGGTGTCCACATCTCAGCCTGGCCAGGTGGACTCAGAAGGATGGATTTCGGGAGGTCGTGCATGCAGCTGTGTGTTGTCTACGAATGATTGGATGGAACGGCGAGAGATATGAATATGGATGTGGTTCTGGAAGCTGGTTTGGGGTGGGCAGGGAGGGAGAGAGGACAGTATTTGTGTGTGATACCGTGTGCTGGGTGTTGTGTTGATATTCCTTGGTGTCTGTGGGTGTGGGTATGTTGCCATGTAGTGTAGTGGGTGGTGTTGGTTTGGGGTGGGCATGGAGGGAGAGAGGACAGTATTTGTGTGTGATACCGTGTGCTGGGTGTTGTGTTGATATTCCTTGGTGTCTGTGGGTGTGGGTGTGGGTGTGTTGCCATGTAGTGTAGTGGGTGGTGTTGGTTTGGGGTGGACAGGGAGGGAGAGAGGACAGTATTTGTGTGTGATACCGTGTGCTGGGTGTTGTGTTGATATTCCTTGGTGTCTGTGGGTGTGGGTGTGTTGCCATGTAGTGTAGTGGGTGGTGTTGGTTTGGGGTGGGCAGGGAGGGAGAGAGGACAGTATTTGTGTGTGATACCGTGTGCTGGGTGTTGTGTTGATATTCCTTGGTGTCTGTGGGTGTGGGTGTGTTGCCATGTAGTGTAGTGGGTGGTGTTGGTTCGTGGAGGCTGCAGCAGGGTGGTATAGAAGATAAGAACCTCCGCTGTAAACAATACCTGGTGTGTCTGGAGAGTAAGGAAATTCTCAGGTGTGGTGTAGAAGGTATGAGCCCGAGTGTGGTTGTGTAGAGGCTCCACCGTTACCGTCAGTCGGGTGTCTCTCTCACGATCCCCTTCGCCGCGGGAGTACTCGCGAAGGGCCTCCCATGCCGCCAGTGTATCCTGGAGAGAGGAAACGTAGGGTTCTGGGTTAACTATAAGTTACTTGGAGAGAGAGAGAGAGAGAGAAAACGTAGGGTTCTGGGCTAGCTATAAATTACTTGGAGAGAGAGAGAGAGAGAGGATTTTACTCAGATTAGTAACGGTCTATGGAAGTCAAAGGGTTGATTGAGATAGTATTGACCCTTTTAATACCCACAGATCCTTCCTAAGCTGTATAAAACCGTCTAATGGTATCCAAAATAAACTGCTAACACGCGTCAGAGCTTCAAAGGGTTAATGTATATTTTTTTTGGGGGGGAGGGGGCGACTCAAGACAGAGCAAGAACAGGAACAACACAAAACACAACAGAAAAATAAAAGACCCAATTTCGGTCAATCTTAAGACCTGTCGTGCTCTTTAGGTGTCGATCTTTTCCTGGCGAGCGAAAGCGAGCCTGAATTTTTAAAAGAAACCGGCCTTTGGCCGGCACATTTTTCTACCGAGAAATGTACAAATTTATCTTGAAAGGGAGTCTAGGGGGTGTTTTAACAATGATGGAAAAATAAAAATAATAATAATAATAATTTTAGAAGAAACCAGCCGGAACATTTTTCTACCGAAAAATGTACAAATTTACCTTGAAAGGGGGTCTAGGGGGTGTTTTTAAGATTGATGGAAAAAAAAAAAAAAATAAATAAAAATAATAATAATAATAATAATAATAATAATTAAAAAAATCCTCCCTCGACTCAAGACAGAGCAACAGAAAAATAAAAGACATATCTCACCTGGGTTGATCTCCACCCTCCGTCGTGTGATCGTTGGGAGTGTAGCCAAGGTACAATACTGTGCGTTAGTACCTCCCCCCTCAGAGAGTACAGGCGTAGGGCGTAGGCGGTGGCCGCTACGTTACCAGCGTCGTGGGTGTACGGGTGACGCGGCTGGAGGTGCGGACGCTGGGATTCGACCCGGTAGAACGGCAGCGGCACCAGATCCTCGCCCCAATACACGTAAGTTACTGGTAGATGAGAAATGGGTGTGGGGTATTGGATTCCATGTCATCTCAACCAGTAGACCATTTCAACCAGTAGCTCTCAACCAGTGCCAAATTAACCCAGACCAACCAAACCAGTGCCAAAATATAGTACTAACCTAACCTAACTTAAGGGGAGATTTCCACTTGAGGGACTTTTTTCTTGACCCCTTTCTCCTCTCTCATGTCTAGCCCCATTGCTTTTAAGATTTTAAGACATTCGCCCCATTAGTTTGTCGATATTAAGAATTTACGCCCCATTTTGTCAATTTTAAGATCTTTCGTGCCATGTAGGTGTCGATTTTATCCTGGCGAGCGATAGCGAGCCTGTAATTTAAGAGTAATCGGCCTTCGGCCGGGACATTTTTCTACCGAAAAATGTACAAATTCATCTTGCAAGGGGGTCTGGGGGGTGACATTATAAGCTTGATGGAGGTCTAGGGAACAAACTATAAACCTTCCCTTAACCTAACCTATTGGTTGATTTGGTACTGGTTGAGAGCTACTGGTTGAAATGGTCTACCGGTTGAGTTGACCGGTCACCGGGGGATTGATTAGAGTCCAGGATCAAGTTAGTTGGTTAAAATAGGACTTGAGAGGCTATCAACCCTAGTGGATTATTAAGCCAGCACACTGTAAGTCAAGAATAGTGTCAGGACTATTAAGCCAGCACACTGTAAGTCAAGAATAGTGTCAGGACTATTAAGCCAGCACACTGTAAGTCAAGAATAGTGTCAGGACTATTAAGCCAGCACACTGTAAGTCAATAGTGTCAGGACTATTAAGCCACTGTAAGTCAAGAATAGTGTCAGGACTATTAAGCCAGCACACTGTAAGTCAAGAATAGTGTCAGGACTATTAAGCCAGCACACTGGAAGTCAAGAATAGCGTCAGGACTATTAACCCGTACAGCCCCAGCGACGCGCCTGACGCGTCAGCGATGTATGTAACGCACAGCCCCAGAGACGCGCCTGGCGCGTCACCCTAATTGCGCCGACCGTGACCTCAGGTGTAGCCACTCAAGAGGGCTCAGATTTGTATGGGAACTGTGTACGTATCCCACGCAACCGTGCCGATGGTTGAAAACTCTCAAAGTCCACGGGCGTGCGCGCGAGCGCGCAATAACCTGGTTTTTTGGGATAATTGCCTTCAATTTTTTACTCTTGTAAAATCCGTTTTCGGGGTCTCTGTAGGACCATTTTTTAAGCTTTTTGAGCGGTTTTTCGTGGTTTTTCCTTCATTCCTAACCCATTCGCTATTGTTTCTGGAATAAAACCATTTTTTGAAAACCGGCCGGGTTCTGGTGCGCAAACATTACAAAACTAGCCGGGGCTCCACGGGTTAAGCCAGCACACTGTAAGTCAAGAATAGCATCAGGATTGGAGCCCCTTTTCCAGAACCCCAGTCCCTTCCCAGGATGTAGCCAAAGAAAAGATGTTGTTAAGATGTTAGGATAAAATGTATGTTGCTGCCAGGTCAGATGATGGTATTGAGGGATAAGCCTTTACAACGGCACCTCGTAGCTACTTTTCGAAGAGTGTTGAGAGGGGAGAAGGGGTGTTGGAGAGAGAGGAAGCTGTTGGAGTGGCTTTGTTATGTGTGTTATTAGTCTGTATATGTGAAGGGGTGTTGGAGAGAGAGGAAGCTGTTGGAGTGGCTTTGTTATGTGTGTTATTAGTCTGTATATGTGAAGGGGTGTTGGAGAGAGAGGAAGCTGTTGGAGTGGCTTTGTTATGTGTGTTATTAGTCTGTATACATGAAGGGGTGTTGGAGAGAGAGGAAGCTGTTGGAGTGGCTTTGTTATGTGTGTTATTAGTCTGTATATGTGAAGGGGTGTTGGAGAGAGAGGAAGGTGTTGGAGTGGCTTTGTTATGTGTGTTATTAGTCTGTATATGTGAAGGGGTGTTGGAGAGAGAGGAAGCTGTTGGAGTGGCTTTGTTATGTGTGTTATTAGTCTGTATATGTGAAGGGGTGTTGGAGAGAGAGGAAGCTGTTGGAGTGGCTTTGTTATGTGTGTTATTAGTCTGTATATGTGAAGGGGTGTTGGAGAGAGAGGAAGCTGTTGGAGTGGCTTTGTTATGTGTGTTATTAGTCTGTATACATGAAGGGGTGTTGGAGAGAGGAAGCTGTTGGAGTGGCTTTGTTATGTGTGTTATTAGTCTGTATATGTGAAGGGGTGTTGGAGAGAGAGGAAGGTGTTGGAGTGGCTTTGTTATGTGTGTTATTAGTCTGTATATGTGAAGGGGTGTTGGAGAGAGAGGAAGCTGTTGGAGTGGCTTTGTTATGTGTGTTATTAGTCTGTATATGTGAAGGGGTGTTGGAGAGAGAGGAAGCTGTTGGAGTGGCTTTGTTATGTGTGTTATTAGTCTGTATATGTGAAGGGGTGTTGGAGAGAGAGGAAGCTGTTGGAGTGGCTTTGTTATGTGTGTTATTAGTCTGTATATGTGAAGGGGTGTTGGAGAGAGAGGAAGCTGTTGGAGTGGCTTTGTTATGTGTGTTATTAGTCTGTATATGTGAAGGGGTGTTGGAGCGAGAGGAAGCTGTTGGAGTGGCTTTGTTATGTGTGTTATTAGTCTGTATATGTGAAGGGGTGTTGGAGAGAGAGGAAGCTGTTGGAGTGGCTTTGTTATGTGTGTTATTAGTCTGTATATGTGAAGGGGTGTTGGAGAGAGAGGAAGCTGTTGGAGTGGCTTTGTTGTGTGTGTTATTAGTCTGTATATGTGAAGGGGTGTTGGAGAGAGAGGAAGCTGTTGGAGTGGCTTTGTTATGTGTGTTATTAGTCTGTATATGTGAAGGGGTGTTGGAGCGAGAGGAAGCTGTTGGAGTGGCTTTGTTATGTGTGTTATTAGTCTGTATATGTGAAGGGGTGTTGGAGAGAGAGGAAGCTGTTGGAGTGGCTTTGTTATGTGTGTTATTAGTCTGTATATGTGAAGGGGTGTTGGAGAGAGAGAGGAAGCTGTTGGAGTGGCTTTGTTATGTGTGTTATTAATCTGTATATGTGAAGGGGTGTTGGAGAGAGAGGAAGCTGTTGGAGTGGCTTTGTTATGTGTGTTATTAATCTGTATATGTGAAGGGGTGTTGGAGAGAGAGGAAGCTGTTGGAGTGGCTTTGTTATGTGTGTTATTAGTCTGTATATGTGAAGGGGTGTTGGAGAGAGAGGAAGCTGTTGGAGTGGCTTTGTTATGTGTGTTATTAGTCTGTATACGTGATAGGGGTGTTGGAGAGAGAGGAAGCTGTTGGAGTGGCTTTGTTATGTGTTATTAGTCTGTATATGTGAAGTGGTGTTAGAGAGAGAGGAAGCTGTTGGAGTTATGGCTTTGTTATGTGTGTTATTAGTGGTGTTGGAGAGAGAGGAAGCTGTTGGAGTGGCTTTGTTATGTGTGTTATTAGTCTATATATATGAAGGGGTGTTGGAGAGAGAGGAAGCTGTTGGAGTGGCTTTGTTATGTGTGTTATTAGTCTGTATATGTGAAGGGGTGTTAGAGAGAGAGGAAGCTGTTGGAGTGGCTTTGTTAAGGTGTCCCCCGACTGGGTGCGAGCAGGTGCAACACGCTAGGACGTACCACCTCACCCACTAATTATGTCCGCCTTGGCTGGGATCGAACCCAGGCCAAGCAGATTCACAAGCGGCTCTTAAATGTGGGGATTGATTAGAGTCCAGGAGCTAGTTCTATCTATCTATCTATCTATTGCCGGACGCCTTATTCCCCTTAATGAGGGTGGCCACACACAGAATGCCCCCAAGCGGACCCATTCCCTGTGAGAGGGACAACCCGAGCCAGTTTAGTGAAGGACTTACAGGATTGACAACTCAATTTAGGATCCGTCCGACTCCGAGGCCCTCTGAGTATCTTGTTAGCACTATTTTTCTAGTGGTGTTCGGCTAGTCCATCCACTAACCTGCCTTACACGTAGATAAGCAGTATGGATTTGTATCAGGTTTACTCCCCTAGACAGGTTGCCAACCAAGGCTGACGAGTCCCATCCACCCGGATTTTAATAAGGTTGTCTCCCCTAGATGGGTTGCCGACCAAGGCTAACGAGTCCCATCCACCCGTCTAGTTATATCCATTTGCTCATTCCCCATTTATTTATTTATTTTTTCAGCTCAAGAGAAACGAGAGCAATATCTTTAACTTGACCCAACCCAAACCTAACCTATTTGCTAAGAAACATTGAACGATGTCTTTAAGGGCAGATTTCCACTTGAGGGATTTTTTTCTTGACCCCTTTCTCTCTCGTGTTTAGCCCCATTGCTTTTGAGATTTGAAGACGTTTGCCCCATTAGTTTGGTGATTTTTAAGAATTTCCGCCCCATTCTGTCAATTTTAAGACCTTTCGTGCCATTTAGGTGTCTATTTTATCCTGGCGAGCGATAGCGAGCCTGTAATTTAAGAGGAACCGGCCTTTGGCCGGGACATTTTTCTACCGAAAAATGTAAATTTATTTTGAAAGGGGGTCAAGGGGGTGAAATTTTAAGATTGCTGGAGGTCTAGGGAACAAACTAAATACCTCCCCTTAACCTAACCTATTTACTAAGAAACATTGAACAATATCTTTAACCTACCCTAACCTACCCTACCCTAACCTAACCTAACCTACCCTAACCAAAACCTACCCTAACCTAACCTGCCCTAACCTAACCTACCCTACCCTAACCTAACCTACCCTAACCTAACCTACCCTACCCTAACCTAACCTACCCTACCCTACCCTAACCTACCCTACCCTAACCTAACCTAACCTACCCTACCCTACCCTAACCTACCCTAACCTAACCTAACCTAACCTAACCTAACCTAACCTAACCTAACCTAACCTAACCTAACCTAACCTACCCTAACCTAACCTAACCTAACCTACCTAACCTAACCTAACCTAACCTAACCTAACCTAACCTAACCTACCTAACCTAACCTAACCTAACCTAACCTAACCTAACCTAACCTAACCTAACCTACCCTACCCTAACCTAACCTACCCTAACCTAACCTACCCTAACCTAACCTAACCTAACTTAACCTAACCTAACCTAACCTAACCTAACCAAAACCTACCCTAACCTAACCTGCCCTAACCTAACCTAACGTAACCTACCCTAACCTAACCTACCCTACCCTACCCTAACCTAACCAAAACCTACCCTAACCTAACCTACCCTAACCTACCCTAACCTAACCTAACCTAACCTACCCTAACCTAACCTAACCTAACCTAGTATATTAGTGAACTATCTATTATCTATTATTATCTATTATTGAGATACAGGTTTATCACCCAGATGTTTATGTAACGATATTTAGAATCTACGGTCTATTCGCTGTAAGTAGGCGAGAAATCCTGACCTCTATCCCCTGTAACTCAAAAACCACTAGAGTAATCCAGCTAATATTTCTACCATTTGGGAAGAGTCAGTCAGGGAATAGGTGTGACAAAATTACAGCCCCATTTGCTCCAGCCCTTTTTGAGTTACCGAGGATAGAGGTCATGATTTCTCGCCTACTTACAGCGAATAGACGTCAAACGTTTGATAATGTCAAAAGCAATGGGGCTAAACATGAGGGAGAAAGGGGTCCAGACAAAAATCCCTCAAGTGGAGACCTGCCCTTAAGTATCGAGATGCGAGGGATTCAATTTATCAGCTGGAAAGACACAGAGTATTTTCAATGGAGTTTAAGTTTGAGGGATTTTTTTCTGGACCTCTTTCTCCCTCATGTTTAGCCCCATTACTATTGAGATTTTCAGACGTTTGCCCCATTAGTTTGGCGATTTTAACAACTTTCATCCCATTTCTGTCAATTTTAAGATCTTTCGTGTCATTTAGGTGTCGATTTTTTCCTGGCGAGCGATAGCGAGCCTGTAATATAAGAGGAACCGGCTTTCGGCCGGGAAATTTTTCTACCGAAAAATGTACAAATATGTCTTGAAAGGGGGTCAAGAGGGTGTAATTTTAAGCTTGATGGAAGTCTACGGAGAAAACTAAAAACCTCCCCTTAAGAATCGATAAATCAGAAGTATAGTTTCCATGGAGATGCGTATGTAACAATACTGTATTTGGAATCTAGCACTGACTAATTTGTACTAACCTTCCTGACGTGCGTTGCGGCTTAGGATGTGGAAGGCGTCGTCTGCGTGTGTTGATGAAGCCAAGTGCAGCGCTAGGGCCACCAGGGACACCTCCAAGGGCCTGGAAGCCTCACCCACCACCTCCAGGTTCTCGCTCAACCAACCCGAACCCCGCGACACAGCCACCAACACTTGTTCGTCCAACGGCTGATGACACACACAAAGAGGCAAAGTTTATTTACATCCTTCTAATTTTATTTAGTTTTTCGGTTTTTTTACTTTTTTTTGGAGGGGGGGGGGGTAAATATAACAAATAAATTATAATATTACTTCTCCGTGGCACTGAACCTCCCACATACCGCATGTACACTCGGTCAAAGAAGTATCTGCACCCCTACACTGATCATCTGGTGTGTACAGCTCGGTAGGGTTGGCACCTTTGCCTACAACTATATCCATGTGTTAGAGATGATCCTCTCTGACACATGGATATAGTTGCAGGCAGAAGTACCAACCCTACCGAGCTGTACACACCAGATGATCAGCGTAGGGGTGCAGATACTTCTTTGACTGAGTGTTCGCCTGCCATACCCCTCACGCATTTCGTAGGTTAAGACAAATGTTTTATATAAACCTCTCAGTCGATGATAACTTGTGCCAAATACTAGAGGACGATACAAATTGGCAGCCAAAACTGAACGTGTCTGACAGGGTTCGTACTAACCGTTGGGAGCCCCTGGAGTGACGTGAGGGCGAGGCTAGTGAGGGCGGTGGTGGTGAGGTACAAATATGAGACTCCGATATAAAAACTAGATCACGATACCAATTCACGGCTAAAATTGAACGTGTATTAGGCTTCGTACTAACCGTTGGGAGCCCCTGGAGTGACGTGAGGGCGAGAATGGTGGGGGGCGGTGGTGGTGAGGTTACAATATTAGACTCCGATATAAAAACTAGATCACGATACCAATTCACGGCTAAAATTGAACGTGTATTAGGCTTCGTACTAACCGTTGGGAGCCCCAGGAGTGACGTGAGGGCGAGAATGGTGGGGGGCGGTGGTGGTGAGGTTACAATATTAGACTCCGATATATATTCACAGCTAAAATCGAACGTGTGTCACCGGCTTTGTACTGCATGCCGATACCAATTTCATGGCTGTAATTAAATGTGTCTAACAGGCTTGGTACTAACCGTTGGGAGCCCCTGAAGTGACGTGAGGGCGAGGATGGTAAGGGAGGTGAGGTAAAAATACTAGACTCTGATATTAACCCTCTCCGACATATGACGCGATTTTGAGCCAATTAGGGATACTTTAAAGCCTTTATTACCATCAGGGGTATTTATAAACCTTTAGTTTAGTTACTTCAACCTCTGCAGTTATAATAATAATAATAGTTCTTAAAGCTAGCGCATGCTAAGCTAGCTAAGGATAGCTCAATAAGGCCGATTAGGCGTATTTCCATTGGGGTCCTGTACTACTACCCCATCCCTTTGCTCATGAGGGATGGTAACGACTCAGTGCTTGTGAAAAATCTTTAATGCGCCGAGCGTGGGCGCGAACCCGGGCCTGGGTGGAAGTCCGAGACGCTAGTCACTACACCAAGCGAGCTGCTTGTCTTTGAGTTAGCTGTGTTGAGCCTATTGGGGATACTTTAAAGCCTTTGTTACCATCAGGGGTATTTATAAACCTTTAGTTTAGTTACTTCAACCTCTGCAGTTGTCTTTGAGTTAGCTGTGGGCAGAAAACTAATTTTGGAGAGGTAATTATAAGAGTGAGAGAACTCTATTTCATATTGCTAATCTGGCAACCTCTGCGTCATATGAGTCTGAAGGGGTTAAAACTAGACTCTTATATCAATTCACGCATAACATTGAATGTGTCCTACAGGTTTCACACTAACCGTTGGAAGTCCCTGAAGTGACGTGAGGGCGAGAATGGTGAGGGCAGTGGTGGTGAGGTTAAGGGCGTGAGTGGTGGTGCCCGTCAGAGAGTACTGCGGGGGTACCAGCTTACGGTCCCCCACGTCACCACCCGGCTCCCACCACGCCCCGTGAGCCGCCTGCTGCTGCAACAGAAATCTGGAGAAGAGAGAAAGGGACATGGCTTGGTTTATTCGAAACTCCATAATAAATCGTAGGCTTGTGCATAATTCTTCTATCTATCTATCTATTGCCTGACGCCGTGATCCCCGAAGGGGTGGACACGAACGAACCGCCCCCATGCACCTCTGTCCCCAGTCAGTCGACGCCCCTCCCCCCAACCAGCACCGCCTTCGTTCATATACTTCCTCACTCCATCCTTCCACCTCTCATTCGGTCTACTCTCCCTCTCTGTCCCTCCACCTCACTCTCGTACACCCTCTTAGTCATTCTCTGGCTTTCCATACGTTCCATATGGCCAAACCATCTCAAGTTGTTCCTTTTCACACTTTCCAGCACATCTACCTCCACACCACACCTCCTTCTTACTTCCTCATTAGTCTGTCTATCCCTTAACTGTCTTAATAGCGTATTTCATAAGTGTACGGAATTTCGGAGTGAGTATCCTAGGTTCGAGTCCTTGGAGTGCCACATGTATTCGTTGATTTCATTAATTGAGTTTAGAAGTAAAGTGGGTTGGTGGAAAAAATATGAATTAACCTTTTCAGTACATAGGCCTCCCTCGATTTACGATTGGGCTACGTTCCTGAAAACCTGATCTAAAATAGGAAAATTGTATAGCGAACCCTGAAATTAATGGGGTTAATGGGGATGCGTTCTGGGACCAGCCAAAAACATCTAAACACTTGTAATAATATCGTAAATCGGCTTTCTAGGGCCTTTCCTAGCTGATGCTGAGAGGATTGGGTTCTAGTCATGTGGTGATGGACTGGTCTATCAGATTGAGAACTGAGCGATCTCTGCTATACCCCTAGCTTACTCTGACTGTTCCTTTTACTATTATGGTGATGGTCTGGTCTATCAGAGTGAGAACCCAGCGATCTCTGCCATACCCATAGCTTACTCTGACTGTTCCTTTTACTATTATGGTGATGGTCTGGTCTATCAGAGTGAGAACCCAGCGATCTCTGCCATACCCATAGCTTACTCTGACTGTTCCTTTTACTATTATGGTGATGGTCTGGTCTATCAGAGTGAGAACCCAGCGATCTCTGCCATACCCATAGCTTACTCTGACTGTTCCTTTTACTATTATGGTGATGGTCTGGTCTATCAGAGTGAGAACCCAGCGATCTCTGCCATACCCATAGCTTACTCTGACTGTTCCTTTTACTATTATGGTGATGGTCTGGTCTATCAGAGTGAGAACCCAGCGATCTCTGCCATACCCATAGCTTACTCTGACTGTTCCTTTTACTATTATGGTGATGGGCTGGTCTATCAGAGTGAGAACCCAGCGATCTCTGCCATACCCATAGCTTACTCTGACTGTTCCTTTTACTATTATGGTGATGGTCTGGTCTATCAGAGTGAGAACCCAGCGATCTCTGCCATACCCATAGCTTACTCTGACTGTTCCTTTTACTATTATGGTGTACTTATATATTTTCTAGATCTCAAGTGACGGCGTCTCTTCCGTGGATTGACCTCCCAATCTACCAAGATTGGAAGCCAAAGCGTCACATTTTTCCTTTGCCCCTCAACTTTCTCTTCATAATTGCTGAGGGGCACAGGGCATTGGGTGGGGCTTTGGTTTCCCGGGCGTTTCCGCACCCTCCTCAGCTCCCCGCCATGGAGTGGCTTCGGTCACCCAGGCTTTATTGTGGTCAGCAGGGAGGGTTCTGTGGGGGCGCTCGGTTATGGCCTTGGCCTTGCTCGGGGCCTTGGGGCTGTTCGGCCAGGCAGCTTGGGGAACAACAACAACAACAACCACACATACACACACACACTACATCATAACTTCTCCCTCCTACTACTCCTTCGTTGTGGAGGTCGTGGCAGCGCTTGTGGACTGTCCCTAAATCCTGTATATATCCCATAGCCTATGTAACTATATACAATAAAATGTAAAACTTGCAAACTAAACAAACCAAAACTGGGACGAAAACAATATAAAAGCAAAATAACTGGATAATCTTCAAGGACACTACATCCGCCTTATTAGAAACAATTTATTAGGGAAAATAGGCACCAATAGACTCGCCATATTTTCCTCCATATAGTCCGCATGGAGGAATTTCGTTATCGACACTTCAAAAAACCCGATTTCACAGAAAAAATACACCAAAAATCTGTCAAAGATGTCAAATAGCGGGGGTGTGGGGGCGGCAGCCCCCACCCACAATACTAGGATAGGTTAGGTAAGGTAGTTAGGTTAGGCTAATGTCCTTTCAAAGGGGTATAGGCTAGTAAACACTAGGATAGTCTATACCTGGTCAGAGGTAAGAAGAAGAGTCCTGCTGTAGTCTCCTTGAATGTTACCAATAATTGATCAAAATCGCTATGTGGAAACGACGCTTACTAAAATAAACTTTATGAAATAAAAGAACACAATCCACCACATAAGGTGTACATTACTACATGAGCAAGGGGATAACTGTACTGTACGGTCGTGCTAATAAGTGATGTCTCGGCACCCAGTCTGTTTTGATCAATAATTGGTATCAGCAATATCTAAGCTTCATTTCTTCATATCGAGTGAAACATACAAACATATTTCTACACTTACCCACTCTATTCAACATCTGGCAGACATTAATGCAGCACAGAGCTAGCCAAACGTAATGACAGCTGGGACATGACTTATTAGCGCCACTGTACCTTAGAGCCTTGTCGGTAACTTGTGGGTCGACGTAGAGGAGGTGCGGCCAAGTGGTAACGGCGGTGTTGAGGGCTCGAACCACCAGACTCGTCACCCACACTGAGCTGCTCTCACTCGTTCTGAAGGAAAGAATGATAACAAACTAATTAAAATGTAAAACTTGCAAACTAAATTTTAGTATTTTTGAAACAAATTAACAGGGTACAATTTAAGGGCTTTCCAGCAGTCTTCTTTCTTTGAGAGGTCATTCTCCTACATGGCTCCGAGGTTGTTGTTGTTGTTGTTCCCTAAGCTGCCTGGCCGAACAGCCCCGAGTCCTCAAGGAAGGCCATGGCCATGGTCGGGCTTTCCCACAGAGCTCTTAAATAGTGTAAATTGTGTTGTTGGCGTAAATGGTTGTGTGAAATGCAGTCTTCTATGATGTGTTTTATGGTATGGGGTGCTGTGTTACAACCCAGGCAGGCGTCGACGACGGAGTCATCCAGTCTCTTCTGATAGCTCAGAAGAGCTGGATGGTGTCCGCATCTCAGCCTGGCCAAGTGGACTCTGTCCTCGCGAGGAAGGGAGGATTCAGAAGGATGGATTTCGGGAGGTCGTGCTTGCAGCTGCGTGTTGTCTATGAGTGAGTGGATGGAACGGCGAGTGATATGAGTATGGATGTGCTTCCGGAAGTTGGTTTGGGGTGGGCAGGGAGGGAGAGAAGACAGTATTTGTGTGTGATAGCATGTCCTGGGTGTTGTTTTGATATTTCTTGGTGTCTGTGGGTGTGTTGCCATGTAGTGTAGTGGGTGGTGTTGATTCGTGGAGGCTGCTGCCAGGAATTAAGTGCCTCTCATGTCTAGATGATCTTTGACTTTTAGGACTATGGTTTCTTGATGTAGGTGATCTGTGGGTGTAGTAGCTGTGAATCCTGTGATGATTTTAAGGGCTTTATTTTGAATAGTCTGTAAGGTCTTATGATGTGTTTCAGCTAGGTTAGAAGCCCAAGCCGGGCTTGCGTATTCCATAACTGATCTTATGTATTGTTTGTAGACTGTGGTGGTGGTTTCTTTGTTGTGTCCAAATTTCGTGTGGGCAAGTGATCTGAGGGCGTTAAGTCTGGGTGTCAGTTTCTTTTTCGTGTGTGTGGTGTGCTGTTTGAATGTCATTTGGGTGTCGTATGTTACTCCTAGGATTTTGTGTGTGTGTGTGTTAGGGGTGTGTTGTTTATGTTGAGTCCCGGGACGTAATCGTGCTCTCCTGTCCAGCTTGTGAGGAGGGTTGCAGTGGATTTAGCTGGGGCTAAATTGAGTCTGTTTGTAGTGCACCATTCATGTAATGTGTCGAGATAGTCTTGAAGGAGTCTTGTTGCTGTGTCTGGGTTTTGGTGCGTGCTTGTGAGTGTTATGTCGTCTACGTAGGAGGCTATGGTTATTTGGGGTGAATTTGGTGTATTTATATCATGCATGTACAGATTGAAGAGTGCGGGCGACAGGACGGATCCTTGCGGGACTCCGTTTGGGAAATTTCTAATGCTAGATGACTGACCGGCAAAAGATATGTGTGCACATCTGCCTGCTAAGAAGTTGGCCAGCCATCTTTTTGTGTTGTTGGGCATGTTTATGTTGTAGATTTTGTTTGTTAGGTTGTGGCGGGGGATGGCATCGAAGGCTTTACTAATGTCAAGTGTGGCAAGTACTGATCTGTGTGGTGGTCTAGCTGAGTTGATGCCGTCTAAAGCTCTTTGTGTAAGGTCTGTGAGAAGAGTGTTTGTGGAGTGCAATGGCCTTAAGCCGTGTTGTGTTGGAGAAAGGGGTAAGTCAGGTGTCATCAGTTGTAGTACAAGGCGCTCTATGACTTTGGAGGGGGTGCAAAGGAGTGTGATAGGGCGGTGTGAGGAGGGTAGCGTGGGGTCTTTGTTAGGTTTGGGGAATGTGATGATGATACCATGCTTCCAGATGTCTGGTATTGTGTTGTGTGAGTAGTTGTAGTTTGATATGTTAGTGAGTGTTTGTATGCCTTGTGGTCCCAGGTGTCTGAGGTGAATGTTGCTTATGTTGTCTAGGCCACAGGCGGGTGAGAGTTTGAGATTGTTGATGATATGCTTTGTCTGGTGATTGGTGAAGGGTGTATAGTCAGGGTCTGTGGGGAATTGTCTTTTGCGTCGGATGACACGTCGGTCGTTTTTGTGGGGTTTTAGGTGACTGACATGAGAGAAGTGATTGATGAGAGTGTTTGCTTGTTGTTTATGTGAAGGAGTAGAGTCTGTTGTTGTGATTGCAGCATGTGATTGTGTTGTGTTGCTGTTGGAAAGTGTGATGCTGTTTAGTGTTTTGTAGAGTTTTTTGGGGTTTGTTTTGTGATCGAGTGTTTGTAGGAAGTTATTCCAATTTAGTGTTTGTTGTTTTTGTATTTTGTTGTTAATCTGAATTCTCCTACATGGCTCCGAGGTTGTATAACAGGTTGCCTGCCGCTGTCCATGAGACAACTGAGTTCTGTTGAATGCTTCAAGAGACAACTTAAGACTTTTCTCTTTGAGAGAAGCTATGATCTTGAGAGAGGTGTCATGACAGATGGCTATAGAGTTTAGGCTGTTTTGCCACTGCTAGTGATTGTTAAATGTGTGTTGTATATGAGCTTTCTTTTGATGCGTTGATTTTGTTCTTTTTCTTTCTCTTTCCGAGCGCTAGTGAATTCTTCGGAAATATTGGCGCTTATGAGAAATAAGTAACATGCTTATTATTATTATTATTATTATTATTATTATTATTATTACAAGGCTCGATCTGGCCAAAGGTTTAGAGCCCAATTAGAATACTGTATTTGTTTTCTTTATGTGTCCGAAGGAGACAAAAGGCAGTAACTGCAAACGGAGTGCCTCACCTGTAGTACTTGAAGCCTCCATCCTCGGTAGCCTGGTAGCCAAGCAAGGTCTGGTAAAGCTGTTCTAGGTGCCGGAACAGCTGTCTCTCATCCAGCTGTATCAGGGGATCCTTCTGCGTCTCCTGCCAATACTGCAGCTGCGCCACCGTCAGGAGGAAGCTGAAGGTTACCGGTTCGCAGCCAGCCTGGAGACAGAATCAAGGGTGATTAAGGGGAGATTTCCACTTGAGGGAGTTTTTTCTTGACTCCTTTCTCCCTCATGTTTAGCCCCATTGCTTTTGAAATGTTAAGACGTTCGTCCCATTAGTTGAATTATTTTAAGAACTTTCGACCCATTTCTGTCAATTTTAAGACCATTCGTGCCATTTAGGTGTCTATTTTATCCTGGCGAGTGATAGCGAGCCTGTAATTTAAAAGGAATCGGCCTTCGGCCGGGACATTTTTCTACTGAAAAATGTACACATTTATCTTGAAAGGGGGTTTAGGGGGTGTAATTTTAAGATTGATGGAAGTATAGGGAACAAACTAAAAACCTCCCCTTAACCAGTAGGTTAGGTTAGGTTAGGTTAGGTTAGGTTAGGTTACTGGTTAAAATGGTCACTGGTTGAAGTGGCCACTGGTTGAAATGGTCACTGGTTGAAGTGGCCACTGGTTGAAATGGTCACTGATTGAAGTGGCCACTGGTTGAAATGGTCACTGGTTGAAGTGGCCACTGGTTGAAATGGTCACTGGTTGAAGTGGCCACTGGTTGAAATGGTCACTGGTTGAAGTGGCCACTGGTTGAGTTAGCACTGGCTAAAGTGGCACTGGTTCAACTGACATGGAACCGTATATTGGAATTATTGGAATGTAAAACTTGCAAAATATACAAACCAAGCCACGGACGACACAATATAAAGACCAAATAACTTATCAAAATCACTATGTGGATAAAACAATCAAATGAAATAACATAAAAATATGCACGACCTCCCGAAATCCATCCTTCCGAATCCTCCCTTCCTCGCGAGGACAGAGTCCACCTGGCCAGGCTGAGATGCGGACACCATCCAGCTCTCCTGAGCTATCAGAAGAGACTGGATGACTCCGTTGTTGACGCCTGCCCGGGATGTAACACAGCACCCCATACCATTAAACACATCATAGAAGACTGCATTTCACACAACCACTTACACCAACAACACAATCTACACTCAATGAGAGCTCTGTGGGAAAGCCCGATCGTGGCCATGGCCTTTCTCAGGGACTCGGGGCTGTTCGGCCAGGCAGCTTAGGGAACAACAACAACAACAACAACATAAAAGTATAATTGTATTGCAATTTTCAAAAATACCAATAGCTTCTACCACCTATTCTACGTTTACAGGTGGTGGTGATGGTCTGGTCTATCAGAGTGAGAACCCAGCGATCTCTGCCATACCCATAGCTTACTCTGACTGTTCCTTTTACTATTATGGTGATGGACTGGTCTATCAGAGTGAGAACACAGCGATCTCTGCCATACCCATAGCTTACTCTGACTGTTCCTTTTACTATTATGGTGATGGTCTGGTCTATCAGAGTGAGAACCCAGTAATCTCCGCCATACCCATAGCTTACTCTGACTGTTCCTTTTACTATTATGGTGATGGGCTGGTCTATCAGAGTGAGAACCCAGCGATCTCTGCCATACCCATAGCTTACTCTGACTGTTCCTTTTACTATTATGGTGATGGGCTGGTCTATCAGAGTGAGAACCCAGCGATCTCTGCCATACCCATAGCTTACTCTGACTGTTCCTTTTACTATTATGGTGATGGTCTGGTCTATCAGAGTGAGAACCCAGCGATCTCTGCCATACCCATAGCTTACTCTGACTGTTCCTTTTACTATTATGGTGATGGTCTGGTCTATCAGAGTGAGAACCCAGCGATCTCTGCCATACCCATAGCTTACTCTGACTGTTCCTTTTACTATTATGGTGATGGGCTGGTCTATCAGAGTGAGAACCCAGCGATCTCTGCCATACCCATAGCTTACTCTGACTGTTCCTTTTACTATTATGGTGATGGGCTGGTCTATCAGAGTGAGAACCCAGCGATCTCTGCCATACCCATAGCTTACTCTGACTGTTCCTTTTACTATTATGGTGATGGGCTGGTCTATCAGAGTGAGAACCCAGCGATCTCTGCCATACCCATAGCTTACTCTGACTGTTCCTTTTACTATTATGGTGATGGGCTGGTCTATCAGAGTGAGAACCCAGCGATCTCTGCCATACCCATAGCTTACTCTGACTGTTCCTTTTACTATTATGGTGATGGGCTGGTCTATCAGAGTGAGAACCCAGCGATCTCTGCCATACCCATAGCTTACTCTGACTGTTCCTTTTACTTATATATTTTCTAGATCTCATGTGACGGCGTCTCTTCTGTGGATTGACCTCCCAATCTACCAAGATTGGAAGCCAAAGCGTCACATTTTTCCTTTGCCCCTCAACTTTCTCTTCATAATTGCTGAGGGGCACAGGGCCCTGGGTGGGGCTTTGGTTTCCCGGGCGTTTCCTCACCCTCCCCAGCTCCCCGCCATGGAGTGGCTTCGGTCACCCAGGCTTTATTGTGGTCGGCAGGGAGGGTTCTGTGGGGGCGCTCGGTTATGGCCTTGGCCTTGCTCGGGGCCTTGGGGCTGTTCGGCCAGGCAGCTTGGGGAACAACAACAACATCAACAACCACCTATTCTACGTTTACAGGTAGCGGACTACCTGGATGCCGTGGGATTCCAATAACAAGAATAGGATATTATAAATTAAAATGTAAAACTTACAAACAAAGTCAAACCAAAAATTGGACAAAGACAATATAAAGTCAAAACAACTGATCACAATGGCTGTGTGGAAACAACGCTTACTAAAATAAAATGTATGAAATGAAAGAACACAATCCACCACAAGGCAATGTATGCAATAATTGGGATAAATAATTTTATGGGGAGGCTGAACCTTCGCTGAGCCCAGAAATCAAATTTCGATTTTTGTTGTTCTTGTTCTATAAGGCTTCTTTCAACATACGAGAATGGCATAGGAGGGAACAAAAAAACATATCGCATCCATAACCCCCCGGGCCGGGGGTTCGACCTCGACCCCCGAAAAACTAAAAAAAAATCTTTCAGCCACCCAAATTTGTTTTTGTATCTGTAGTCTAAAGGGCTGCTGTAAGCAATAGAAATTATCATATGAGGGCATAAACACCCATATGACATCCCTAGCACCCCCTTGGGGGGGGCCCAATATCATGGATTTTGGTAAAAAATTGTCTAAAATAATTCTACAATTCCCCTGATGAAAATTTTGTTTAGTTTGTCATTAAATTCCATCGTCTATGTGTGCGCCATGATAGAAAACGTTTTCTAAGGAGGACTAACTATTCTATCTCTCCAAAATTGTACTTTCGTGTGTGAACATCTTTGATGTTAGCTTGCCAGAGATCCTATTTTGGCACTTACGAGATCATCTACTTTTGTGTTTATTGCTCAAATTCATTCCCCTTCTACACACTACATATAGGACTATATAGCAACTGGAAAATGCAGAGATAATGGCATTATCTCACATATTTGTCAAGATTCGACATTGTTTAGGTTGAAATGTTGGCTAAAAAAAACATATATATATAATATATAATTTTTTCAGCCCCTTCTATTATGCAATATGGTGAAACTAGATCATTTTCTTGTAGGGGATGCAGGTAGAATATGCCATGCAAAAATTGCGGAAAATTTGAACCATTTTGAGTGAGATGATTTTACAAATATTTCAATGAAATTCTGCGCTCGCGCGCGCACATAGAGATCTGATTTTTTCAGCGAGTCTTAGTATTTCCATTGGTAATAA
Organism: Paralithodes platypus; assembly: GCA_032716605.1. Taxonomy (NCBI): domain Eukaryota; kingdom Metazoa; phylum Arthropoda; class Malacostraca; order Decapoda; family Lithodidae; genus Paralithodes; species Paralithodes platypus. Next base: position 26,305 of record JAVRFV010000350.1, read on the forward strand.
GATGGTATAAAGCAAGAAAATCACTATCTCTTATACAGGCTGACTTGGGGGTCAAAGGTTCAGCCTCCCCTTCTAAAATAACATTTATTACAAAATATTCATAGGACAATCCACACAGTCAACTGCTTGGCTTCACAAATGTACAGAAAAGCAGCATTGCCAATTTCTGTTAAATTCTGTGCCACCTTATACAGTAGCGCTAATAAGTCAGCTGTCATTACGCTTGGTTCGCTCTGTACTGTATTAATGTCAGATGTTGAATAGGGTGGGTAAGTGTAGGAACATGTTTGTATATCTCACTCAAAATGAAGAAATCCTGTTTAGATATTACTGAATATTCATCAAAATATACTTGGTGCCGAGACATCACTTACTAGGCCGATTGTACAGTGATGCGTTAATTATTGTTAACGTTAGAATAGCTGAGGCTAAACATGAGGGAGAAAGGGAGTCCGGAAAGACTTACCGAAGGCAGTCCCAGCAGGGCGGCGGGGCTGGCAGGCATGGCGGGCATAACGGGACCAACGGAGCCCCCAAACACCGACACGTGGGCCCGGGCTGAGCCGGGGACATGGCCCCCGGGGGTGGCCACGTCCAGGAAGGTAAAGAAGTACGCCCGGTTGGTTAAGTCCAGCAGAAGAGACGTGTGGTGCTCCTGTAACGCTCCGGGTGGCTGAGGGAGAGGAACATATAATATACAGGTTAGCTCTTTTTGTAAATGAGGACGCATTTATAAACATCAATTTAGAAGATTTTATTCAGTTCAGGAAAGATATCTAGAAATCTAAGGGGAAAACTCTTCTTGAAAACACTTCGCCCACTCACCTGAACGTAAATCTGCACCTCCTCTTGCAGCTTGCGGCCCAAAACTGAGGCCTGGACGGTGACGTTGAGGGAGCCCAGGGTAACGGGGACGATGGGTAAGTGTAGCGTATGGGTCTCTCCAGCATCCACTATCACCGTGTGTTCGTGTTCACCGCCTGACCTCCTGCGGGCTTTGTGACTCCCAGGCTGTTTGGGGAGAGATAGAGGAGAGATAAGAGAGGCTAAACATGAGGGATGATGATGATGGTAAGTGTAGCGTATGGGTCTCTCCAGCACCCACTATCACCGTGTGTTCGTGTTCACCGCCCGACCTCCTTTGTGCTTTGTGACTCCCAGGCTGTTTGGGAAGAGATAGAGGCTAAACATGAGGGAGAAAGGGGTGAGGGACGATGGGTAAGTGTAGCGTATGGGTCTCTCCAGCACCCACTATCACCGTGTTTTCGTGTTCACCGCCCGACCTCCTTCGGGCTTTGTGACTCCCAGGCTGTTTGGGAAGAGATAGAGGCTAAACATGAGGGAGAAAGGGGTGAGGGATGATGGGTAAGTGTAGCGTATGGGTCTCTCCAGCACCCACTATCACCGTGTGTTCGTGTTCACCGCCCGACCTCTTGCGGGTCTTGTGACTCCCAGGCTGTTTGGGGGAGATAAAAAGAGATTGTATTATCTAATGCCTGACGCCGTGATCTCCGAAGGGGTGGCCACGAACGGAACGCCCCCATGCACCTATGTCCCCAGTCAGTCGACGCCCCTCCTCCCTTTCTTATCATTAACTCCCGTCCACTCACCAACTCTCTGCAATCTCTTTCTCTTCGCTGCAATGTTGCATCTCTCTCGCTATTCTATCGCTACTACAATAATCAGTGTTCCTCGGAGCTTTCCCAGTGTATACCACCTCCTCTACGTAGGGTACGTAGTACCCGTCTTGCAACACAATCCCACCCCTACTCTGTGCAACTCTCCAACCCAAGAGTGAAATGCTATTCTCAGACTTTCTTCTATTCAACTGCTGAGCTCTGGAACTCTCTCAGAATCACTCTTTCCCTCTTCCTATGACTTGAATTGCTTCAAACTCCATGTGTCCTGGCATTTTAGCTCGAACGTCCCTTGATTTTGATGGATGGCCTCCCAGGCTCCATATCGAGCTTGCACCACGGAGGAAGGATGGCAGCCCAGGCTCCCTTGTTTGAATGACTGCTTTTAAAGTGGGCGCGTCAATTTTTTATTTTATTTAAGCATACACGGCACCACCACGCATGAACTACACCGCACAGTCAGTCACAATGGAAGTACAAGCTTCTAAGGTTTCCGCTGCGTCTGAATTGATATCCCCACCTACGCCGCACACACGAAAATAACGATGGCGACAACGCGGAAGAGATATTCTTAGTCCGGGAGGCATTGCACGAACTCTAAGAGACTGAGAAATTGCTGGGGAGATGTGTAGCAGACGTAGTGGCTGTGGCGCGATGAGTAAGTGTGTGTACGGAAGCCAGAGGCGCGGCGGAGCATATAAACGCGGCCAAATAAAATGTGACAAACACTCACCACTTGCAAGCTCCCCATTTTACAGCCACTGGGTAACGAGATGTCGATACTCTGTTGCATTTCATCTGACGGTAAATTGAATCACTTAGCAGGTAATTGAATCACTTAGCAGGTAATTGAATCACTTAGCAGGTAATTGAATCACTTAGCAGGTAATTGAATCACTTAGCAGGTAATTGAATCACTTAGCAGGTAATTGAATCACTTAACAGGTAATTGAATCACTTAGCAGGTAATTGAATCACTTAGCAGGTAATTGAATCACTTAGCAGGTAATTGAATCACTTAGCAGGTAATTTAACGATACTTAATGGAGACAATATGAAAGCACTATGTCTCTGCATCATATTAAGACCTTTTATATAATTAGCACCATATTTCACTACAGAATCTTCAAAATAACTGAGAAATCTTGATGGGAACTTTGCCATTTACCGTCAGATGAAATGAAACAGAGTTTAATCAAGGCCATTCTCCAGACAACGGTAAGCCGAACAATTTGCTGTTTAGTAGAACATTGTGCGTGGTCTAATTGTAAATATATCTGTGTGTCAATATTACGTTTTTTCCCAAAACATCTCGCTACAGGGAAGCGCCGCCTGGGAGGCCATCCGTTCTCCGAGGGTCAAGATATTAGGCATAAGTAAGAGAGAGGGGGGTGGAGAGGAGGGTGTACGGTAGTGCTAATAAGTTATGTCCCAACTGTCATTACGTTTGGCTTGCTCTGTGCTGTATTAATGTCCGTCAGATGTTCACTAGGGTGGGTAAGTGTAGGACAATGTTTATATATTTCACTCGATATGAAGAAATGAAGCTCATATATTGCTGATACCAATTATTGATCAAAACATACTTGGTGCCGAGACACGACTTATTAGCGCGATTGTACACTGTATAATAGGGAGGAATGGCACCAGAATTATCTACTGTAATTACTAAAACCGGAGAAAGGGTACTCACATCAATGGGGTCGAACTCCTGCACATCAACAAACATGTAGCGCGGGTTGTGTGCCAGTACGATGATGGCGCTGATGGGGCGAGGGTGGTGATTCACGGCTGTTACACGTACACCAACCTGATAAACACACAAACAAAAGACAGTCGTTAAGATTGGGGTTCTGTTTTGAATGCTTGTGTCATGCATGTGTTTACAGTATATCGAAGGTGTGACATCATTTTTAACATTCTTAACCCTTTCAAGCTCCAATACGCGTTTCTGTTCTGTTTCTGGCTACTATTAGACGATTTTATTCAGATTAGTAAGGGTCTATGGAAGTCAAAGGGTTGATTGAGATAGTATTTACCCTTTTAATACTCTCAGATCCTTCCTAAGCTGCATAAAATCGTCTAATGATAGCCAAAATAAACTGCTAAAACGCGTCAGAGCTTCAAAGGGTTAACACCAATAATACCCCAATTGAAATTAATGAAAGCACATAATTTTCCCAGGATTCGAACCTAGGATCTATTTTTTATTAATTTCACCACACCACCAAACACCTCCAATGAAATTAATGAAAGCATATATGTGATCCACCGGGATTCGAACCTAGGATATCACATACAGAACTTACACGCTCTAACCATTACACCATCAAGACATTTAGTTGATAGAGCGACAAAAGGGGTGATAATATTAGGGAAGGATGTAGTTACCGGGTGTACCACTACCGACATACAACATAAATCATCTATAAATACTTATAATAAAATAAATACTTATAAATCTATAATACTAGGTTAGGTTAGGTTAGGTTGTTTGGTTAGGGTAATGTATTTTTGTATCCAAAGGCAGTCAAAATAAGACGGGAACATGATGGTCAGCGTCCGCGTAGTGTAAACAAGACGGGCAGTACACCCGGTAACTACATTCTTGTCAAATATTTATATAAAAAAATCCAACTTCCCTAAAGCCCTAGCCTCACTAGTGGTCAATCAAAACATCCACTCACTTGTTCCCAAACGGTGACCCTCTCCGGCGCCTCGACACTCAACCAGAAACCCCTCGACCCGCGCCACTCCACCGGCTCCTTCAGTATGGTAAGGCCTTTCTGTGGGTGGATGCTAAGGGCGGACAGGGCGAGGTGTAGGGTCCCAGGCGGTAGGGGAAGGGTGAGGGAGGTGGAGCCACTACCGCCCACCTCTACTTCCGCCCACACCCACGGCTCCGACAGGTGCCGGCTGAGACGGGAGGCTCGGTGAGTGCGGTAGTGTTTTGGGTCCTCTTTGGAAAACATTGTAATCATATATTTACCTGAAAAAGAAAGAAAACAAATATTTATATATACAGTATGTATTAGTTTAGTGTCAGTGGTTGGAAAGCTGTATGGCAGGGTGCTGATAGAGAGGATAATAAAGTGTACGGAAGTTGCAATAGAAGAACAGTGTATAGTTTTAGGAGGGGAAGAGGGTGCGTGGATCAGATGTTTGCAGTAAGACAGTTATCTATCTATCTATATATTGCCTGACGCCGTGATCCCCGAAGGGGTGGCCACGAACGAACCACCCCCATGCACCTCTGTCCCCAGTCAGTCGATGCCCCTCCCCCCAACCAGCACCGCCCTCATTCATGTACTTCCTCACTCCATCCTTCCACCTCATATTCGGTCTACTATGCGAGAAGTATTTACAGAAGCATAAGGAGATATTTTGGGATTTTATGGATTTGGAAAAAGCGTATGATCGTGTGGATCGTGAAGCAATGTGGAAAGTGTTAAGGATTTATGAAATTGGAGGAAATTTGTTAGATGCAGTTAAGAGTTTTTATGAAGGGAGCAGAGCATGTGTTAGAATAAGAAATGGTGAGCCGAGTGAATGGTTTGAGGTAAAGGTAGGTTTGCGACAGGGTTATGTAATGTCACCATGGCTGTTTAATATGTTTATGGATGGTGTGGTGAGGGAGGTGAAAATGAGAACTATGGGAAGAGGATTGGGCATAGTAGGAAAGAATGGTAGAGATTGGAAGTTGAATCAGTTGCTGTTTACTGATGACACAGCATTGGTGGCGGATTCTGAGGAGAAACTGCAGCGGGTAGTCAAAGAGTTTGGTGTGGTTTGTGGGAGGAGGAAACTGAAGGTGAACCTCAATAAAAGTAAAGTAATGGTGTGTAATAGGGATGATCATAGGGTGAATCTAGATGTGATGCTTGATGGGGAAATATTGGAACAAGTAGCGTTTTAAATATCTAGGAGGAACGATAAGCAGGAGTGGAGGTAAAACAGAGAGTGTGTGAAGGAAGGAAGGTTTTCGGAGCAATGGGAAGTTAGTCCGGGAGCCATAGCCTGATTTATTGATGAACCTTGTTTTGTTGGATAGTTTTTTTTTTTGCTGTTTCTTGTAGCTTGGGGGTACCTCTTCAAAATACAGGAGGGTGCCCAGTGGGCACCCTTGGGCATTTTGAGATATTAACCCCTTCATGCCCAAAACTTAGGATCTTGAGCATCCTACCCTGAAACATGCACAGAACATCGTGCATGGCAAACCATGTTCTTTACAGCTGCACTTCTTGGAAGCACAAGGGGTCTCACTCTTGCAGCCACACAGGATGTAGTCTGGGACAAGTGTCCCAGGCCGTGGTGGTCAAGTGGTGAGCACGCTCGCGTGTGAATCTGAAAGACCCGGGATCGAATCCCTGCCACGGCGGACATTTAGTGGGTGCGGTAGTACGTCCTTTTTTTTTTTTCTTTTTTCTATGTGATTGAGGGAGGCAAAAGGCATAACTGCCTATAGCGAGTGCCTCCCCCATAGTTGAAAGAGTGACAGGGCCAAAATCAAGGGACGTTCGAGCCAAAATGCCTGGACACACGGAGTTTGAAGCAATTTAAGTCATAGGAAGAGGGAAAGACTGATTCTGGGAGAGAGTTTCAGAGCTCAGCTGTTGAGTAGAAGAAAGTTTGAGAGTAACGTTTCACTCTTGGGTTGGAGAGTTGCACAGAGTAGGGGTGGGATTGAGTTGCAAGACGGGTACCACGTGCCCTACGTAAAGGAGGTGGTATGCACTGGGATAGCTCTGAGGAACACTGATTATTATAGTAGCGATAGAATAGCGAGAGAGATGCAACATTGCGGCGGAGAGAGAGAGATTGCAGAGAGTTGGTGAGTGGACGGGAGTTAATGATACGAAAGGCCTTCCTTTCAACTTTGTCTAGGAGAGCGGTGTGAGAGGAACCTCCCCACACATGTGAACAATACTCAATACAAGTCCTAGCATGTTTCACATGCTTGCACCCAGTCAGGGGATATCCTGACGACATATACAGACAAAACACACATAACAAAGCCACTCCAACACCTTCCTCTCTCTCCAACACCCCTTCTCCCCTCTCAACACTCTTCTCTGAGGTATTGCCGATAAAAATGGCATGCTCAGTCCTGTAAAGAATCGTAAGATTCAGAGTCGTAAAGATTCCAGGACGAGCTCATCAGCGGCGGATCCCCAGATCAACCGTGGTGATTGTCACCTAAACATCTACAAAACAATACAATACAAGTTTGGCATCTTCTGGTAGGTGGATTGGGATCAGTGCCCTGTTACAAGTGTCTTTTTCCCATCCAAATTCCTCTGGGTCCAGTGCTGGTAGCTGATTCACATCGAGATTTCGCCACAAGTACGCTTGGAAGTGGGCCCTCTTAACATTTTCAAGGAATGCTTCCTTTGTTGGCCAGATTTGGTGCAGACATATGTCCTTTCCCATTCTTTTTTCCCCAGACAAGTAGCCTTGTGTGGGACATGTCCGTGCTCTCTGTTATGCCATAACAGGCTGAGATGAAGGCAGTGGCTTGTTCAAGGACTTGCTGGAATGGTGCATCCATGTTGCCAATGGCTGATAGGTCATAACCAGCTTTCAGGGCTTTGATGACAGAGCCTTTTCCCAACCCATAGTACGATGCTACAGTGTCACATCCTGTGACACCAGCATGGGCTGGTAAAAGGTGTTCGACAATTTGTGTCTGCTTGGCCAGTGTTGACTTGATGTCCACTATTGTTCTGTCCTTGCGGGGGGAATCCATGATTAGTGGTACATCCAGTCCTGTCTGATGGTAATGGTGAAGGAGGAGGACAAACACATCTGTGTCATCAGAAACCACAGTGATGTGATGGGCTTCTCCAGCACACCTCAGGACTTGTTGGACGATGATGGTGTCAACCACCAACTTGTGCTTCTTTGTGCTCCGTAGATGAAATAGCCTGTCTTTGCTCAGTTCCTCACACAATAATTTGTTCAGCTGTTTTTTGTTTTCAATGGATGACAGGACAACTTTCTGGGCTGGTAGTTTGGTTGACAGGAGGAGATGATGATTTTTGTTGACCACTGTCTCCCTGACATCTCTGGTGACGGACTTGATAATAAATCATGTGTCTTTTGTGATTTTGGTGTTTATGGGGTTAATATCTCAAAATGCCCAAGGGTGCCCACTGGGCACCCTCCTGTATTTTGAAGAGGTACCCCCAAGCTACAAGAAACAGCAAAACAAAAAAACTTTATCCGACAAAACAAGGTGCAGCGCCATGGCTACCGGACTAAGTAGGTGGAAGACGAAAAATTTCGGAAAGAAAGTAAAAAGTGCAATGTATCAAGCAATTGTTGTGCCAACAGTGATGTATGGGGCTGAGACATGGGCTCTGAAGGAAAAGGAGAGAAGAAAGCTGGATGTGATGGAGATGAGCTGCTTGAGGAATATGTGTGGAGTTACTCGTAGAGACAGATTGAGGAATGAAGAGATACGTAGGAGAGTGGGCCAGCAGGAACATTTGTCAGCCAGAGTGGACAGAAGGGTGCTGAGCTGGTATGGTCATGTTGAATGAATGGAAGATGAAAGGCTTACAAAGAGAATATGTGAGTCAGATACAAGGGGAGGAGATAGAAGGGAAGGAAGACCCCCATTGAGATGGAGAGACTGTGTAAGACAAGCTTTGGATGATAGAGGAATGACCATAGATCAGGCAAGAGAAGTGGTAATAAACAGGAATGAATGGAGAATGCTTGTGAATAGAAGAGTGGACACGTGGTCATTTGGGGGAAGGGGTTGGGCGCAAGTTGGACTAGATAATAGTCCATCAGGCGCCTGGCCCGGGGAGACGATTAATATGAAGGGTGCACCTGGAAGTGTGGTGGGTGGGCTTGTGGTGGTAGGGCTTCGCTGCATGTCTGCCTGCCGAGATCGGAACCTCTTCGGGTGGTCGGGGGCCGGGGGAGTGCTGGAGGGACCTTGGTGACCCTGGTCTCTGGGTCTTCTCCTGAATGACCTAGATGTGTGTGAATTTGTGTTTTGTTTTTGTGTGTTTGTTGTTGTCTGTTGTGTGTTGTGTTGTCCCTGTCTCTGTCTTGAGTTGGCCACCCCCCCCAAAAAAAAAAAATATATATATATATATATATATACCGTATATAGGAAAAGTGGGGAATGGGCCGGAGTTAATATATATATATATATATATATATATATATATATATATATATATATATATATATATAAATGAGTTTGGAACAGTGTGTGAAAAACGGAATTTGAAGGTAAATGCGGGGAAGAGCAAGGTTATGGTCTTTGAAAGGGGTGAAGTCACAGAGTGTGAGGTGAAGCTGAATGGTCAGGCTATGGAGATCGTCAACTCTTTTAAGTATCTGGCCAGTGTGTTGAGTAAAGATGGGACTATGGATGAAGAAGTGCGGGAGAGGGTGCAACAGGGGAAGAGGGTTGTAGGAATGCTGAAAGCAGTAACAAGAAATAGGGTGGTCAGTATGAAGTGAAGAAGTCCTTGCATGACAGTGTGGTAATCCCGACACTGACTTACGGAAGCGAAGCATGAACGTTGGTTGAGAGACTCAGACCAAGAGTGAGAGCAGTGGAAATGAATTACTTAAGGAGTGCGTGCGGAGTTACATGGAGGGATAGACAGACTAATGAGGAAGTAAGAAGGAGGTGTGGTGTGGAGGTAGATGTGCTGGAAAGTGTGAAAAGGAACAACTTGAGATGGTTCGGCCATATGGAACGTATGGGAAGCGAGAGAATGACTAAGAAGGTGTACGAGAGCGAGGTGGAGGGACAGAGAGGGAGAGGTAGACCGAAGGAGAGGTGGAAGGATGGAGTGAGGAAGTATATGGATGAAGGCGGTGCTGCTTAGGAGGAAGGGCGTCGACTGACTGGGGACAGAGGTGCATGGGGGCGGTTCGTTCGTGGCCACCCCTTCGGGGATCACGATGTCAGGCAATATATATACTGTGTATATGTATATATATATATATATATATATATATATATATATATATATATATATATTATCTCACAAATAATGTTTTTTTTAATCTCAGCGGGGCTCAAACCATCAACAGTAAGGATGACTGTCCATGCTTTAATCAACCCTGCCACAGTGGTAGGGTTGGTTAAAGCATGGACAATCGTTTTGACTTTCGGTGGCTTGAGCCCCGCTGAGAGTATAAAAAATACATACATATATTTATACACTATATACTGTAGTGTATATATATATATATATATATATATGTATATATATATATATATATATATATTCAGTATATATAATTATATATATATATTTTGGCTCGAACGTCCCTTGATTTCGGCCCTGTCAGTCTTTGAAATCTGGGGGAGGCACTCGCTGCAGGCAGTTCTGCCTTTTGTCTCCCTCATTCACATAGAAAAAAAAATATATATATATATATATATATATATATATATATATACCGGTATATATATATATATATATATATATATATATATATATATATATATATATATATATATATATATATATATACCGGTATATATATATATTATTTATTTATTTTTTATCCTCAGCGGGGCTCGAACCACCAACAGTCAGAACGAGTGTCCATGCTTTAACCAACAACACCAATACTCACAATCCCGCTCGTCGATTCTGTCCTCGCAGTCGAACTTCCCGTCGCACGTGTCCGCGGCGGTGTAGCATCCCCCTAGCAAGCACTGTCGGGCCCCCTCCTGGGTTAGCCCCCCCGCTCCCACCTCAGCCCCACACCCACTCTTAACTGTGGGTACGGTCCCGTCCGACAGTACCAGGAGGTCAGCGTAACTGGGGAGAGAGAGAGAGAGTTGTCGGAGTTTAGAAGATTAACCCGTACAGTGCCAGCAACGTCTATTTTTGTTTATGATATAATAAACAAAAATCGAGCTGAGGGTAAATTGCCACGTCACTCTCTTGGTTACTAAGCTATTACGGAGATTTTGTAGCAAAATAAGTTGTTATATAATTGTGAACACTTCCCATTAATACGACGCAGAGAAATAGCAGATTTATATTTCTCCATTAAGTATCGGGAAATCAGTTACTAAGGGATTCAATTCACCATCAGCTGGGGAAAAACCAGACTATAGTTATACTTAGACGATTTAAAACAACTTAGGAAGGATCTGTGTGAATTATAAGGGGAAAGATAGATAGATAGATAGATAGATAGATAGATAGATAGATAGATAGATAGATAGATAGATAGATAGATAGATAGATAGATAGATAGATAGACAAACACTTAAGCCGGTATCACACAGAGCTTTTACAGTCAACATTCCATGATCAACATTTTTCTGGCAACATTTCTGGAATATTTTGCACTGGTATCGGAAACTAGACTGATGGTAGATGAATTTAGGTGACCGAAATGTTTTAAATGTTGGCCTCATAAGCTGCCAGACCAGTGTTGAGGATAAATGTTGAGGGAAAAAGTGCTTGTGTGATACCGGCTTTAGATAGATAAATACAATGTAGAGTACTTACCCAAAAGTAGTGTTGGGGTCTATGCCAGGTGAGGCGCGGGGGAGGTGCAAGATATCGTCAGGCCGACCTCCCACATCCACCCACCGCTGCTCCAGTGGCGTCCCCCCTCCTCTGCCACCCCCTCCATCACTCACACCCCATAACTTGTCCACAACCTGATAAGGAAAGATAAATAAAGCAAACATTAATCCCTACTGTACCAGAGGGTATTACCATAAATGTACCCTCCAGTACCAGGCAATGTGGCAAAAATGGCTTCAGAGTCGAGACAGAACACCCTTCTACCTCAAAAGTTGGAGACATACTGACCCAGCTAGCCTGTGGGAACTTGGATCCAAGCCTGAGAAGTGTTGCCAAGGTCTAAGAGCAGTTCGTACAAGTCATGGTACCAGGTACCGCTCGATACTGGCAGGTACAAGGACCGCATATGAAGGACGAATGTCGTCCGTCGCTGGTACTGACGAGTGACTTTTTTACTGTCGGCCAACGTACGTCTCTATATATCTGTGTAGCCAAGCAGTAGAGTGTGTGGATCGTCCTATGGATATTATGGATTAACAAACAATATCTTCTCAATTATTACATTAATTGCCTTTTTAATATCCTATTGTTGTTGTTGTTGTTGTTGTTGTTCCCCAAGCTGCCTGGCCGAACAGCCCCGAGCAAGGCCAAGGCCATAACCGAGCACCCCCACAGAACCCTCCCTGCCTACCACAATAAAGCCTGGGTGACCGAAGCCACTCCATGGCGGGGAGCTGAGGAGGGTGCGGAAACGCCTGGGAAACCAAAGCCCCACCCAGGGCCCTGTGCCCCTCAGCAATTATGAAGAGAAAGTTGAGGGGCAAAGGAAAAATGTGACGCTTTGGCTTCCAATCTTGGTAGATTGGGAGGTCAATCCACGGAAAAGACGCCGTCACTTGAGATCTAGGAAATACATAAGTAAAAGGAACAGTCGGAGTAAGCTATGGGTATGGCAGAGATCGCTCAGTTCTCACTCTGACAGACCAGCCCATCACCATATGACTAGAACCCAATCCTCTCAGCATCAGCTAGGAAAGGCCCTGGAAAGCCGCCTTTGACGGGAGGATAGCTCCCCTATTTCAACCCCTTTCGGGGTTGGGCACCCGCCCTCCTATTGTTGTTGTAGTAGTAGCCGCAAGAATCCCTGTTATGAGAATTCTGCTGCGTTACCAGGTAGTCCGCCGCCTCTGTAAAGCCGGTATCACACGAGAGCTTTTATAGTCAACATTCCATGATCAACATTTTTCTGGCAACATTTCAAGAATATTTAGCCCTGGTATCGGGATCTAGACTGTTGATAGATGAATTTAGGTAACCGAAATTTAGTAAATGTTGACCTCATAAGCTGCCAGACCAGTGTTGAGGATAAATGTTGAGGGGAAAAAGCGCTCGTGTGATACCAGCTTAAGCGTAGAATAGGTGGTAAGTTCTACTGGTATTTTAATAAGTTGCAATATACAACAAATAAACTAATATGAATAAAATGAGTTTATAACAAATTACGCACACTACTGGTTCATTCACCCTGAATGAAGAAGCTATCTGCAAAAGGGAAGTAGCATCTGAAAATGGCATAAATTCCCTTGGCAAGTTGGTGAACGCGGAGGGAGCTGCACCGAGGGGCAGACCAAGAAAGACGCGGGATCAGAGCTTACGGTCTGATCTTGAATTTACAAGTGAGGCAGCTCTGAACAGGGCTGTCTGGAACGCCGTCATTAAGACGTGAGACCAGAACCGCACTCGATGCGGAACACTCGGTCTTCAAATTTATGTATGTATGTACTGTATGTGTATAACATATATGTATGGTACCTTATCATGGTGTAAGAAATATAAGAGATTAAAATGCAAAAGTTGCAAACTAAACAAACCAAAACTTGGAAAAAGACAATATAAAGGCAAAATAACTGATCACAACAATTGCTATGTGGAAACAAGGTAATAATGGAACTTATTGGTAGCATCAGAGACGGACGACAAATCTGACCTTAGCATAAGTGAGGTCGTTGCCGGCTTGCATGCTATATGCGGCCCAGTGCGCCCCGGACAGCGACACCCGACTCCCCGGCTCAGCGGTGACGGTGACGGTGAGCGAGACCTCCTTGTCCGCGGCCGACGAGGGATCCTGACGCAGCGATACCGTCAAGCCCTTCCTGGTGAGGGCGTCTACGGGGAAGGTTAGCGCGTCGGCCACAAGGTCCTGGTCCCGGCCGGCGGAGTAGACCACGACAGTCGCTACACCGGCCACCTCGGAGGTTAGCGGCAGGGGGAACGTCTTGAGTGAAGCCTGTGGAAGAGAACCGGAAAATGTTTGATAAAAATATATTCCGTAATTAAAACGTAAAACCTGCAACCAGCAACCGCACATCATGAAAACAAAAGAACTTAGAAAAATCACATGAGCAAATAATGCATTGAAGATTTAGCAAAATAATATTGTGAAATTTGTATAACCACCCAAAACACAAATTCAGAAAAGACCATATGAGGAGGAGCTCTTAAGGGGAGATCTCCACTCCAGAGATTTTTTTTCTTGACTCCTTTCTCCTCATGTTTAGCCCCATTGCTTTTCTAATTTTAAGACGTTCGCCCCATTATTTTGACGATTTTAAGAACTTTCGCCCCATTTCTGTCAATTTTAACACCTTTTGTGCAATTTAGGTGTCGATTTTTTCCTGGCGAGCGATAGCGAGCCTGTAATTTAAGGGGAACCGGTGAAAAATGTACATATTTACCTTGAAAGGGGGTCAAGGGGGAGTAATTTTAAGCTTGATGGAGGTCTAGGGAATCAACTAAGAACCTCCCCTTAACATAAAGCTTCATCCAATTTACCTCCATATCTTACTAACAGCCTCCTTACCTCCATATCTTACTAACAGCTTCCTTACCTCCATATCTTACTAACAGCCTCCTTACCTCCATATCTTACTAACAGCTTCCTTACCTCCATATCTTACTAACAGCCTCCTTACCTCCATATCTTACTAACAGCCTCCTTACCTCCATATCTTACTAACAGCTTCCTTACCTCCATATCTTACTAACAGCCTCCTTACCTCCATATCTTACTAACAGCTTCCTTACCTCCATATCTTACTAACAGCTTCCTTACCTCCATATCTTACTAACAGCCTCCTTACCTCCATATCTTACTAACAGCCTCCTTACCTCCATATCTTACTAACAGCTTCCTTACCTCCATATCTTACTAACAGCTTCCTTACCTCCATATCTTACTAACAGCCTCCTTACCTCCATATCTTACTAACAGCCTCCTTACCTCCATATCTTACTAACAGCTTCCTTACCTCCATATCTTACTAACAGCCTCCTTACCTCCATATCTTACTAACAGCCTCCTTACCTCCATATCTTACTAACAGCTTCCTTACCTCCATATCTTACTAACAGCCTCCTTACCTCCATATCTTACTAACAGCTTCCTTACCTCCATATCTTACTAACAGCTTCCTTACCTCCATATCTTACTAACAGCCTCTTTCCTTCCATACCTTACTAACGGCCTCCTTACCTCCATATCTTACTAACAGCCTCCTTACCTCCATTTCTTACTAACAGCCTCCTTACCTCCATACCCTTCAACAGCCTCCTTACCTCCATATCTTACTAACAGCCTCCTTACCTCCATATCTTGCTAACAGCCTCCTTACCTCCATATCTTACTAACAGCCTCCTTACCTCCATATCTTACTAACAGCCTCCTTACCTCCATATCTTACTAACAGCCTCCTTACCTCCATATCTTACTAACAGCCTCCTTACCTCCATATCTTACTAACAGCTTCCTTACCTCCATATCTTACTAACAGCCTCCTTACCTCCATATCTTACTAACAGCCTCCTTACCTCCATATCTTACTAACAGCCTCCTTACCTCCATATCTTACTAACAGCCTCCTTACCTCCATATCTTACTAACAGCCTCCTTACCTCCATATCTTACTAACAGCCTCCTTACCTCCATATCTTACTAACAGCTTCCTTACCTCCATATCTTACTAACAGCCTCCTTACCTCCATATCTTACTAACAGCCTCCTTACCTCCATATCTTACTAACAGCTTCCTTACCTCCATATCTTACTAACAGCCTCCTTACCTCCATATCTTACTAACAGCCTCCTTACCTCCATATCTTACTAACAGCTTCCTTACCTCCATATCTTACTAACAGCCTCCTTACCTCCATATCTTACTAACAGCTTCCTTACCTCCATATCTTACTAACAGCTTCCTTACCTCCATATCTTACTAACAGCCTCCTTACCTCCATATCTTACTAACAGCCTCCTTACCTCCATATCTTACTAACAGCCTCCTTACCTCCATATCTTACTAACAGCTTCCTTACCTCCATATCTTACTAACAGCCTCCTTACCTCCATATCTTACTAACAGCCTCCTTACCTCCATATCTTACTAACAGCCTTCCTTACCTCCATATCTTACTAACAGCCTCCTTACCTCCATATCTTACTAACAGCTCCTTACCTCCATATCTTACTAACAGCCTCCTTACCTCCATATCTTACTAACAGCCTCCTTACCTCCATATCTTACTAACAGCCTCCTTACCTCCATATCTTACTAACAGCCTCCTTACCTCCATATCTTACTAACAGCTTCCTTACCTCCATATCTTACTAACAGCCTCCTTACCTCCATATCTTACTAACAGCCTCCTTACCTCCATATCTTACTAACAGCTTCCTTACCTCCATATCTTACTAACAGCCTCCTTACCTCCATATCTTACTAACAGCTTCCTTACCTCCATATCTTACTAACAGCCTCCTTACCTCCATATCTTACTAACAGCCTCCTTACCTCCATATCTTACTAACAGCCTCCTTACCTCCATATCTTACTAACAGCTTCCTTACCTCCATATCTTACTAACAGCTTCCTTACCTCCATATCTTACTAACAGCCTCCTTACCTCCATATCTTACTAACAGCTTCCTTACCTCCATATCTTACTAACAGCCTCCTTACCTCCATATCTTACTAACAGCTTCCTTACCTCCATATCTTACTAACAGCCTCCTTACCTCCATATCTTACTAACAGCCTCCTTACCTCCATATCTTACTAACAGCTTCCTTACCTCCATATCTTACTAACAGCCTCCTTACCTCCATATCTTACTAACAGCCTCCTTACCTCCATATCTTACTAACAGCCTCCTTACCTCCATATCTTACTAACAGCTTCCTTACCTCCATATCTTACTAACAGCCTCCTTACCTCCATATCTTACTAACAGCTTCCTTACCTCCATATCTTACTAACAGCCTCCTTACCTCCATATCTTACTAACAGCTTCCTTACCTCCATATCTTACTAACAGCCTCCTTACCTCCATATCTTACTAACAGCCTCCTTACCTCCATATCTTACTAACAGCCTCCTTACCTCCATATCTTACTAACAGCCTCCTTACCTCCATATCTTACTAACAGCTTCCTTACCTCCATATCTTACTAACAGCCTCCTTACCTCCATATCTTACTAACAGCTTCCTTACCTCCATATCTTACTAACAGCCTCCTTACCTCCATATCTTACTAACAGCCTCCTTACCTCCATATCTTACTAACAGCCTCCTTACCTCCATATCTTACTAACAGCTTCCTTACCTCCATATCTTACTAACAGCCTCCTTACCTCCATATCTTACTAACAGCCTCCTTACCTCCATATCTTACTAACAGCCTCCTTACCTCCATATCTTACTAACAGCCTCCTTACCTCCATATCTTACTAACAGCCTCCTTACCTCCATATCTTACTAACAGCCTCCTTACCTCCATATCTTACTAACAGCCTCCTTACCTCCATATCTTACTAACAGCCTCCTTACCTCCATATCTTACTAACAGCCTCCTTACCTCCATATCTTACTAACAGCTTCCTTACCTCCATATCTTACTAACAGCCTCCTTACCTCCATATCTTACTAACAGCCTCCTTACCTCCATATCTTACTAACAGCTTCCTTACCTCCATATCTTACTAACAGCCTCCTTACCTCCATATCTTACTAACAGCCTCCTTACCTCCATATCTTACTAACAGCCTCCTTACCTCCATATCTTACTAACAGCCTCCTTACCTCCATATCTTACTAACAGCCTCCTTACCTCCATATCTTACTAACAGCCTCCTTACCTCCATATCTTACTAACAGCCTCCTTACCTCCATATCTTACTAACAGCCTCCTTACCTCCATATCTTACTAACAGCCTCCTTACCTCCATATCTTACTAACAGCCTCCTTACCTCCATATCTTACTAACAGCCTCCTTACCTCCATATCTTACTAACAGCCTCCTTACCTCCATATCTTACTAACAGCCTCCTTACCTCCATATCTTACTAACAGCTTCCTTACCTCCATATCTTACTAACAGCCTCCTTACCTCCATATCTTACTAACAGCCTCCTTACCTCCATATCTTACTAACAGCCTCCTTACCTCCATATCTTACTAACAGCCTCCTTACCTCCATATCTTACTAACAGCTTCCTTACCTCCATATCTTACTAACAGCCTCCTTACCTCCATATCTTACTAACAGCTTCCTTACCTCCATATCTTACTAACAGCCTCCTTACCTCCATATCTTACTAACAGCCTCCTTACCTCCATATCTTACTAACAGCTTCCTTACCTCCATATCTTACTAACAGCCTCCTTACCTCCATATCTTACTAACAGCCTCCTTACCTCCATATCTTACTAACAGCCTCCTTACCTCCATATCTTACTAACAGCCTTACCTCCATATCTTACTAACAGCCTCCTTACCTCCATATCTTACTAACAGCTTCCTTACCTCCATATCTTACTAACAGCCTCCTTACCTCCATATCTTACTAACAGCCTCCTTACCTCCATATCTTACTAACAGCCTCCTTACCTCCATATCTTACTAACAGCCTCCTTACCTCCATATCTTACTAACAGCTTCCTTACCTCCATATCTTACTAACAGCCTCCTTACCTCCATATTACTAACAGCTTCCTTACCTCCATATCTTACTAACAGCCTCCTTACCTCCATATCTTACTAACAGCTTCCTTACCTCCATATCTTACTAACAGCCTCCTTACCTCCATATCTTACTAACAGCCTCCTTACCTCCATATCTTACTAACAGCCTCCTTACCTCCATATCTTACTAACAGCCTCCTTACCTCCATATCTTACTAACAGCCTCCTTACCTCCATATCTTACTAACAGCCTCCTTACCTCCATATCTTACTAACAGCTTCCTTACCTCCATATCTTACTAACAGCCTCCTTACCTCCATATCTTACTAACAGCTTCCTTACCTCCATATCTTACTAACAGCCTCCTTACCTCCATATCTTACTAACAGCCTCCTTACCTCCATATCTTACTAACAGCCTCCTTACCTCCATATCTTACTAACAGCCTCCTTACCTCCATATCTTACTAACAGCCTCCTTACCTCCATATCTTACTAACAGCCTCCTTACCTCCATATCTTGCTAACAGCCTCCTTACCTCCATATCTTACTAACAGCCTCCTTACCTCCATATCTTACTAACAGCCTCCTTACCTCCATATCTTACTAACAGCCTCCTTACCTCCATATCTTACTAACAGCTTCCTTACCTCCATATCTTACTAACAGCCTCCTTACCTCCATATCTTACTAACAGCCTCCTTACCTCCATATCTTACTAACAGCTTCCTTACCTCCATATCTTACTAACAGCTTCCTTACCTCCATATCTTACTAACAGCCTCCTTACCTCCATATCTTACTAACAGCCTCCTTACCTCCATATCTTACTAACAGCCTCCTTACCTCCATATCTTACTAACAGCTCCTTACCTCCATATCTTACTAACAGCCTCCTTACCTCCATATCTTACTAACAGCTTCCTTACCTCCATATCTTACTAACAGCTTCCTTACCTCCATATCTTACTAACAGCCTCCTTACCTCCATATCTTACTAACAGCTTCCTTACCTCCATATCTTGCTAACAGCCTCCTTACCTCCATATCTTACTAACAGCTTCCTTACCTCCATATCTTACTAACAGCTTCCTTACCTCCATATCTTACTAACAGCCTCCTTACCTCCATATCTTACTAACAGCTTCCTTACCTCCATATCTTACTAACAGCCTCCTTACCTCCATATCTTACTAACAGCTTCCTTACCTCCATATCTTACTAACAGCCTCCTTACCCATATCTTACTAACAGCTTCCTTACCTCCATATCTTACTAACAGCTCCTTACCTCCATATCTTACTAACAGCCTCCTTACCTCCATATCTTACTAACAGCCTCCTTACCTCCATATCTTACTAACAGCTTCCTTACCTCCATATCTTACTAACAGCCTCCTTACCTCCATATCTTACTAACAGCTTCCTTACCTCCATATCTTACTAACAGCCTCCTTACCTCCATATCTTACTAACAGCCTCCTTACCTCCATATCTTACTAACAGCTTCCTTACCTCCATATCTTACTAACAGCCTCCTTACCTCCATATCTTACTAACAGCTTCCTTACCTCCATATCTTACTAACAGCCTCCTTACCTCCATATCTTACTAACAGCCTCCTTACCTCCATATCTTACTAACAGCTTCCTTACCTCCATATCTTACTAACAGCTTCCTTACCTCCATATCTTACTAACAGCCTCCTTACCTCCATATCTTACTAACAGCTTCCTTACCTCCATATCTTACTAACAGCCTCCTTACCTCCATATCTTACTAACAGCCTCCTTACCTCCATATCTTACTAACAGCTTCCTTACCTCCATATCTTACTAACAGCCTCCTTACCTCCATATCTTACTAACAGCTTCCTTACCTCCATATCTTACTAACAGCCTCCTTACCTCCATATCTTACTAACAGCTTCCTTACCTCCATATCTTACTAACAGCCTCCTTACCTCCATATCTTACTAACAGCTTCCTTACCTCCATATCTTACTAACAGCTTCCTTACCTCCATATCTTACTAACAGCTTCCTTACCTCCATATCTTACTAACAGCCTCCTTACCTCCATATCTTACTAACAGCTTCCTTACCTCCATATCTTACTAACAGCCTCCTTACCCCCATATCGTGTTAACAGCCTCCTTACCTCCATATCTTACTAACAGCCTCCTTACCTCCATATCTTACTAACAGCTTCCTTACCTCCATATCTTACTAACAGCCTCCTTACCTCCATATCTTACTAACAGCCTCCTTACCTCCATATCTTACTAACAGCTTCCTTACCTCCATATCTTACTAACAGCTTCCTTACCTCCATATCTTACTAACAGCCTCCTTACCTCCATATCTTACTAACAGCCTCCTTACCTCCATATCTTACTAACAGCCTCCTTACCTCCATATCTTACTAACAGCCTCCTTACCTCCATATCTTACTAACAGCCTCCTTACCTCCATATCTTACTAACAGCCTCCTTACCTCCATATCTTACTAACAGCTTCCTTACCTCCATATCTTACTAACAGCCTCCTTACCTCCATATCTTACTAACAGCCTCCTTACCTCCATATCTTACTAACAGCCTCCTTACCTCCATATCTTACTAACAGCCTCCTTACCTCCATATCTTACTAACAGCCTCCTTACCTCCATATCTTACTAACAGCCTCCTTACCTCCATATCTTACTAACAGCCTCCTTACCTCCATATCTTACTAACAGCCTCCTTACCTCCATATCTTACTAACAGCCTCCTTACCTCCATATCTTACTAACAGCCTCCTTACCTCCATATCTTACTAACAGCCTCCTTACCTCCATATCTTACTAACAGCCTCCTTACCTCCATATCTTACTAACAGCCTCCTTACCTCCATATCTTACTAACAGCCTCCTTACCTCCATATCTTACTAACAGCTTCCTTACCTCCATATCTTACTAACAGCCTCCTTACCTCCATATCTTACTAACAGCCTCCTTACCTCCATATCTTACTAACAGCCTCCTTACCTCCATATCTTACTAACAGCCTCCTTACCTCCATATCTTACTAACAGCCTCCTTACCTCCATATCTTACTAACAGCCTCCTTACCTCCATATCTTACTAACAGCCTCCTTACCTCCATATCTTACTAACAGCTTCCTTACCTCCATATCTTACTAACAGCCTCCTTACCTCCATATCTTACTAACAGCCTCCTTACCTCCATATCTTACTAACAGCCTCCTTACCTCCATATCTTACTAACAGCCTCCTTACCTCCATATCTTACTAACAGCCTCCTTACCTCCATATCTTACTAACAGCTTCCTTACCTCCATATCTTACTAACAGCCTCCTTACCTCCATATCTTACTAACAGCTTCCTTACCTCCATATCTTACTAACAGCTTCCTTACCTCCATATCTTACTAACAGCTTCCTTACCTCCATATCTTACTAACAGCTTCCTTACCTCCATATCTTACTAACAGCCTCCTTACCTCCATATCTTACTAACAGCCTCCTTACCTCCATATCTTACTAACAGCCTCCTTACCTCCATATCTTACTAACAGCTTCCTTACCTCCATATCTTACTAACAGCCTCCTTACCTCCATATCTTACTAACAGCCTCCTTACCTCCATATCTTACTAACAGCTTCCTTACCTCCATATCTTACTAACAGCCTCCTTACCTCCATATCTTACTAACAGCCTCCTTACCTCCATATCTTACTAACAGCCTCCTTACCTCCATATCTTACTAACAGCCTCCTTACCTCCATATCTTACTAACAGCCTCCTTACCTCCATATCTTGCTGTCCCGCCTCCTTACCTCCATATCTTGCTGTCCCGCCTCCACCACCGTGCCTTTACTTAGCAGGATGTAGCGGAATCTGTCCAGGTGGTAGTTACTGCGGACGTGGAGGATCACAAACTCTCCAACCTGAGGGGGAGGAGAAAGTTATGGACGGTTTAGAGTAGAGTTAGAGTTAAATGTCCCGCCTCCACCACCACCGTGCCTTTACTTAAGGGGAGGTCTTTAGTTTGGTCCCTAGATAGCCTTCAAGCTTAAGATTACACCCCCTTGAGCCCCTTTCAAGATAAATGTGTACATTTTTCGGTAGAAAAATGTCCCGGCTGAAAGCCGGTTCCTCTTAAATTACAGGCTCGCTATCGCTCGCCAGGATAAAATCGACACCTAAATGGCACGAAAGGTCTTAAAATTGACAGAAATGGGTTGAAAGTTCTTAAAATCGTCAAAATAATGGGGCAAACGTCTTAAAATTAGAAAAACAATGAGGCTAAACATGAGGGAGAAAGGAGTCCAGAAAAAAATCCCTCGTGGATATCTCCCCTTAACAGGATGTAGCGGAATCTGTCCAGGTAGAGGATCACATACTCTCCAACCTGAGGGGGAACAAAGTTATGGACGGGTTAGTAGAGTTAGGAGGAGGAGGAGGTTAGGAAAGAGTTGCTGTTGTTGTTGTTGTTGTTGTTCCCCAGGCTGTCTGACCGAACAGCCCCAAAGTCCCGAGCAAGGCCAAGGCCATAACCGAGCGCCCCCACAGAACCCTCCCTGCTTACCACTAATAAAGCCCAGGTGACCGAAGCCACTCCCAGGCGAGGAGCTGGGGAGGGTGCGGAAACGCCCGGGAAACCAAAGACCCACCCAGGGCCCTGTGCCCCTCAGCAATTATGAAGAGAAAGTTGAGGGCAATGAGTTGTCGTTATTGTAAGACCCTAGACTGTCTGGCCGATCAGTCCCGAGTCCGGTAGACCGAAGCTGCTCCATATGCTCGGGCCAGGGTGAGATGAGATCTGTCTCTGAGAGGGCAGTGGGGGAGGGGATCATCAACCCACGGACTTGCACCCCCCCCCCGGGCCAATGCCCCCACCGTCCACATTGTCTCTTATTGGCAATGTAGTACAGGGAAGGAGACAGACAGAAACAGCTAAGGTTGGGTAGAGAATGCCAAACCTCACTCTGGATAGGACCAGCCCTCACCCGTTAGGAAGGAGTTGCCATTATGTGCAAATTGCCGACTTGCGAGTTTCGTTCTATAAGGAAGTTGGAGCCGTAGACAACGATTTTTAGCCGAAATACGAGCAAACACATGACTAATATTAATTAATTCCACCTTAACGGCGGGTGACCTGTTTGGGTTCTGTCCTTTTCTCTCTCTCTCTCTGGCTTGTATCCATTGGGCCCCATTCAGCCTACTGTTTTAAGACGTTTATCCCCATCCAGGTGTACATTTCTTACTGGTGAGCGGTAGCGAGCCAGCATATTTTTTATTTTTGTTAGACAGCAGGCTAAATTTGTACATTTTTCGATAGAAAAATTACTCCGGCGAAGCCGGATTTCTTCATATAATGCTGACTCGCTATCGCTCGCCAGGAAGAAATCGACACCTACATGGGGATAAACGTCTTAAAACAGTTGGCTGAATGGGGCCGAATGGATACAAGCCATAGAAAGAGAGAAAAGGACACAAATAACAAAAAGCAGGTCACCCCCCTTAACAACATTTCCTTTCATCAAAAACCCAGTATTATTATATTCTGTCTGCAGCTCCAACTTCCTTATAGCCTGAAACTCGCAAGTGGTCAATTGTCTAACTAACCCATCTGTCCCCTACTAACTTCCTAATCCTGCCACGGACATTAGTTCTAGGGCAGTAGTTCCCTTTCCAATGTTCCCTTACTCACTCTAAACCACTGTTTGGACACTTGATCCTCAGTGTTTTGGAGGACAAGCAGCCTAGAAGGGTTACTAGACCTGTTGTTGCTTGATTTCCTTTGTACTCCTCACAGTAACTCAGAGACGAGTAGAGTAATCCAGCTCATATGTCTACACCATTTGGGAAGGGTCAGCCAGGGCCTAGGTGTAGAAAATTACAGCCCATTTGCTCCAGCCCTGTTTGAGTTACAGAGGTTATAGGTTTCAGGATTTCTGGCCAACCTAATTGGAAGAGGGTATAATCTATCTATCTATCTATCTCTCTCTCTCTCTCTCTCTCACTCTCTCATATCATCATCAATTTGTCCATCTATCTCTCCATGGATCTATTTCTAACTCACACTCTCTCTCTCTCTCTCTCTCTCTCTCTCTCAGTTGACCGGCCATGACCTGACCTTAGGATCCCTGGTGCTGGTGGTGACTTGGAGGTGTCGGCCGTGGGGCGAGTGGTGGGACACGGTCACCAAGGTGGCGTGGGTTCGAGCCCCGCGGGAGTCCTTCAGTTCCGCCTCCAGCCGCAGCGACTCCACCTCCACCGCCACCTCCACATTCGCTGGGTTAAGAGAAAGAGAGAGAGAAAGTTGAAAAAAGTAAAAAAAACCCACCCCTTTTAATATTGAAAGTCAATGTACAATTTGTATTGGAGTGGCTTTGTTATGACCGTTATATTACTTACGTAGCTGGGCGCGAACCTCCACCTCACCCTCCCAGATAGCCTCTTCAGTGTGCGTCATCTTCACCGTGATTGACAGACAGATAGATAGATAGATAGATAGATAGATATATAGACATACAGTGAGAGAGAATGAGAGATAGATAGATAGATAGATATAGATAGAGAGAGAGTGGCTTTGTTGTGTGTGTTATTACTTATTAGAGACGAAGCTGTTTGAGTGGCTTTGTCATGACTGTTATAATACTTACGTAGCTGGGCGCGAACCTCCACCTCGTCCTCCCAGATAGCCTCCTCAGCGTGCGTCATCTTCACCGTGATTGGCTGCAGTTTGTGTCGCTCCCCGGTGTAAAACCTCACTTCCGGCGTCACCAACAGTCGGTGCCGCGCCAGACGATACGCCGGCACTCGGGAGCCGTCGTGGAGTCGGGCCGATAACTTTGGGAGAGAGATACTATGATTAACACTTCCAATCCGGGTGATAAATTTATATATTTAGTGACCTGATTAAGCTATCTACGAAACGTCAATAAAGTGCTCTTCCTCAGAGGGTGTTTGTTATCCATTATTATTACTACTACAATAATGAATAATAAAAAATAAAAAACTTACGTAAAACTTGAAGGGCATAGCCGGACGAAGAACTTGCGGCGACCCTCCCAAAAACTCCAGCTTAATGTCCGCCCTGAAGATCTGCGTGAGGGCGTAGGCGGTATGGGCGGTATCAGTGTAGGCATCCCCCACCACGCCCTCCACCCGCACCGCCCACCCACCGGCCGAAGAGGACACCAGTTCGGACAGATCGGAGACGCGGAATTTGAACGGGAAGACGCCGGCGAACTGCAGGGTAAAAAGGGAGACAAAAGAGGACTTAGACGATTAGTGAGAGAGAGAGAGAGAGAGAGAGTGTGTGTGTGTGTGTGTGTGTGTGTGTGTGTGTGTGTGTGTGTGAGAGAGAGAGAGGGACAGATCGG
The DNA here is from genome assembly GCA_032716605.1 of Paralithodes platypus. Classification (NCBI taxonomy): domain Eukaryota; kingdom Metazoa; phylum Arthropoda; class Malacostraca; order Decapoda; family Lithodidae; genus Paralithodes; species Paralithodes platypus. The sequence continues at coordinate 51,883 of JAVRFV010000350.1, forward strand.
CGACGCAAAATTTTAAGAATACGCCGGCGAACTGCGGAGGAAAGGAAGAGAAAGGAGGATGTTAAATGACTGTATATTTTTTGGAGAGGGTGCAACAGGAGAAGACCCAGAGACCAAGGATCATGAGTGGTCTCCAGTAAAAGTTTCCCAGGTCCCAGATCTCCCAGAGAGTTTCCGGTCTCAGCGGGCAGACACGCAGCGGAGCCACACCACAATGCCCGCCCACATTACTTCCAGGCATGTAAAGATGGGAGTATGGATGAAGAAGTGCGGGAGAGGGTGCAACAGGAGAAGAGGGTTGTAGGAATGCTGAAAGCAGTAACAAGAAATAGGGTGGTCAGCATGGAAGTGAAGAAGTCCTTGCATGACAGTGTGGTAATCCTGACATTGACTTATGGGAGTGAAGCATGGACGTTCGGGAAGAGACTCAGACCAAGAGTGAAAGGGGTGGAAATGAATTACTTGAGAAGTGCATGCGGAGTTACATGAGGGATAGACAGACAAATAAGGAAGTATGAGAGCGGTGTGGCGTGGATGTAGATGTGCTAGAAAGTGTGCAAAGGAACACTTTGAGATGGTTCGGCCATATGGAACGTATGGGAAGCGAGAGAAAGACTAAGAGAGTGTACGAGAGCGAGGTGGAAGGACAGAGAGGGAGAGGTAGACCGAGTGAGAGGTGGAAGAATGGAGTTTAGAAGTATATGCATGAAGGCGGTGCTGGACGAGAGGAGGGGCGTTGACTGACTGGGGACAGAGGTGCATGGGGGCGTTTAGATAGATACTGTAGAGATATTTTTTGGTTGAGTTTCTCCTGGGTTATTTCCGTTTTCTTTGTAAGCTTATATTGTGTGTGTGTGTGTGAGAGAGAGAGAGAGAGAGAGAGAGAGAGAGAGAGAGAGAGAGAGAGAGAGAGAGAGAGAGAGAGAGAGAGAGAGAGAGATGCAATAACTCACAGAATTGATTGATCTATGTAAATCTATTTAACTCTATGTATATATATATATTATATATATTTTTTTTTCTATGTGATTGAGGGAGGCAAAAGACAGAATTGCCTATAGCGAGTGCCTCCCCCATAGTTGAAAGAGTGACAGGGCCAAAATCAAGGGACAATCGAGCCAAAATGCCTGGACACACGGAGTTTGAAGCAATTTAAGTCATAGGAAGAGGGAAAGACTGATTCTGGGAGAGAGTTCCAGAGCTCAGATGTTGAGTAGAAGAAAGTTTGAGAGTAACGTTTCACTCTTGGGTTGGAGAGTTGCACAGAGTAGGGGTGGGATTGAGTTGCAAGACGGGTACCACGTGCCGTACGTAAAGGAGGTGGTATGCACTGGGATAGCTCTGAGGAACACTGATTATTATAGTAGCGATAGAATAGCGAGAGAGATGCAACATTGCGGCGGAGAGAGAGAGATTGCAGAGAGTTGGTGAGTATGTGTGTATCGTATCATATATATATATATATATATATATATATATATATACTGTATATATATATCTACCAATCTATCCATCTATCTACCTATCTATCTGTTTGTCTATCTATCTATCTATCTATCTATCCATCCACCCATCTATACAAAAACAGAACCCTTAACTAACTTACGACAGTATAGGGTCTTGCGAGTGTCAGCGGTGTGGTCAACCCGCGGATCTGTACCGTGGCTCGCACCGTCACGTTACCGGTGACTGGCGCTCCGGAGGAATAGTTGGCCACCACCTCCCCGCGTAGGTAATCCGCGTCCGAGCTCAGGTAGGCCGGGGTTCGAACCTCAACCTGTTACGAAAGGAGTACAAAGGAAATCAAGCAACAACAGGTCTACTGACCCTTCTAGGTTGCTTGTCCTCCAAAACACTGAGGATCAAGTGTCCAAACAGTGGTTTAGAGTGACAGAGTTGGTAGTTAGTGTGGTGACCTGTATATATATATATATATATATATATATATATATATATATATATATATATATATATATATATAGAGAGGGAGGAAAGCAATTGATAAATTAATATGTAAATAAATAGACCAAAAAATGTACAAATTTATCTTGAAAGGGAGTCTAGGGGGTGTTATTTTAAGGGGAGGTTTTTAGTTTGGTCCCTAGATATCCTTCAAGCTTAAAATTACACCCCCTTGAGCCCATTTCAAGATATTTTTGTAAATTTTTCGGTAGAAAATGTCTCGGCTGAAAGCCGGTTCCTCTTAAAATTACAGGCTCGCTATCGCTGGCCAGGACATTATCGACACCTAAATGGCACGAAAGGTCTTTAAATTGACATAAATGGGTTGAAAGTTCTTAAAATCGTCAAAATAATGGGGCAAACGTCTTAAAATTAGAAAAAACAATGGGGCTAAACATGGGGGAGAAAGGAGTCCAGAAAAAAATCCCTCAAGTGGATATCTCCCCTTAAGCTTGATGGAAGTCTAGGGAACAAACTAAAAACCACCCCTTAACCCGTGGAGCCCCGGCTAGTTTTGTAATGTTTGCGCACCAGAACCCGGCCGGTTTTCAAAAAATGGTTTTATTCCAGAAACAATAGCGAATGGGTTAGGAATGAAGGAAAAACCACGAAAAACCGCTCAAAAAGCTTAAAAAATGGTCCTACAGAGCCCCCGAAAACGGATTTTACAAGAGTAAAAAATTGAAGGCAATTATCCCAAAAAAACAGGTTATTGCGCGCTCGCGCGCACGCACGTGGACTTTGAGAGTTTTCAACCATCGGCACGGTTGCGTGGGATACGTACACAGTTCCCATACAAATCTGAGCCCTCTTGAGTGGATACACCTGAGGTTACGGTCGGCGCAATTAGGGTGACGCGTCAGGCGCGTCTCTGGGGCTGTGCGTTACATACATCGCCGACGCGTCAGACGCGTCGCTGGGGCTGTACGGGTTAAACTCCTTATTATATCATAAATTATATCTGGCATATTAATTAAAAACCATTATCACGTATATTAAAAGTTGAATTAAATCTTTTGTTTTGTGCATTCTGTATAGGACTGACTTCATTATTATTATTACACACACAAACAACACATATAGACACACACACATATATAGGAGAGACACACACTAAAGGACCTGTCATATATTCACTATCTCACTAACGATTACCACCGCAGAACAAGGAATCGCAGGCATGTCGTGAACATGGTCTGAGCCAATTAAGGAACACCCCGTTCTTAACATTCATCATCCATTACAAACCTCAAAGTACTTGAATAAACTAATGAAAGCATATGGTCTTCCTGGGATTCCAACTCGGGACACCACACCCAGAACATAAGCATCTAAACCATTACACCACCAACACAGTTAATTAATGAAAGCATATGGTCCTCATTAAACCATTACACCACGAACAGTTATTTCAAGGTTCCGCGAACGAGTCGGTGTGGGCCGGGATGGGCCGCGACAACGAGAAAAATAATCAAGGAAGCTAAATTTTCAGATCAGATCGGCGAACTTGAAAAATATAGCAAAAACCTTGGCTTTCTGTTGTGTGTAGGCATAGGCAACTTCAACTACAGGCAGGACTGGGGAAGTCCGCGGCATTCTGCGTTTGAATGTGACGCCGGCAATCGTACTCGCGTCTGAGGCATTATGGCTGGTTTCGTTGATGTAGGACGCCGCTAATCCTGTACAAACACACAGGCTTGGCAGCTTGTTAATACATTCCCGGCAGCACATTATGCCGCAGGACACTGCAGGAATGGCTGTGGTATGTTGCAGATGGGGCTGCAGTATACTGGCATGAAGTGACGGGCTGGCAACACCGCACGCCGCCACCAACAATGGCCCAATCACAGAGCGCCGCAGATGCACCTGCGACACGCCTGTGGTGAACACAGGAATGCCTCTTGCAATCCTGACATATCCCGTTAGAGCAGTGATCACTTTTGGCACATACCGCTGCATGACAGTGTGACAGGGAGCCGTCCTTCCCCACAGGTACGTTACCGGGCCTCCTGTGGCAATCCTGATTGGAACGCCCACTGGCATAATTATTATGTTCTCTCCACAAACCAACTTTACTCCTAAACTCGACTAATGAAATTAACAAACACATGTGGCAGTCCGGGGATTCGAACCCAGGACGCTCACACCGAAAATCAACAAACTTGAGCATTGCACCACGAAGAGAGTTAAAGAATGCTGCACAGGCCTACGATATATTATGCAGTTTCGAATCCTGCATACCAATCTTAGCATGTACAATCATTCCAACTGCACTACCGGAGGCTATGGATATGTGAATGGAAATAGTAAATTAATGGGGCACTTAACCCTAATTTCGGATAATCTAGAGAGGAATCACTAGGATTTCCTACGTGCATCGTCTCTCTGGCGGAATAACAGGATCACAATTATAGTTCACGAATGAGTCACAGCATTAACACAACACAAACTATAAATATCACAACACATCACTTACCTCAAACCTGGGCGTATCAAAGTGTTCGACGGTGAAGGAGTGTTGGGTGGATGAATCTGTAGCTTCCACCCTAATCCTCCACTCTCCCAACTCCGGTTCACCACTTAACTGGAACTCCAGCGATACCGGGCCCTCGCGACACTGTAAGGAAAGAGAAGAAAATACACTTTTATATATATATATATACCGGGTATATATATATATATATATTTATATATATATGGAAACCTAAGCTCTTGTGAGAGAAATATAGACATTCACTGTCAAATTTAAATTCGTGGAAAATTCTTGTGTGTGTGTGTGTGTGTGTGTACATACATACACAAATAAAAGACAGAGTGCAGTTCAGGTCTCACGTCCTAATGGTGGCGTTCCAGGCAGCCCTGTTCAGAGCTGCCTCACTTGTCAGGTTCTTTGATTTAAGATCAGACTGCAAAGTCCGATCCCTCGTCTTTTTTGGTCCGCCCCTTGGTGCAGCTTCCTCCACATTCATGGACTTGCATCTTTTTACCCAACTTTGTTCATCCATCCTCTCCACATGTCCAAACCATCCAAGCCTGCTAGTACACATCTCATCACTGATACTCTTGATACCTAACCTTCACCTAAGCTCTCCACATGTCCAAACCATCCAAGCCTGCTAGTACACATCTCATCACTGATACTCTTGATACCTAACCTTCTCCTTAGCTCTCCACATGTCCAAACCATCCAAGCCTGCTAGTACACATCTCATCACTGATACTCTTGATACCTAACCTTCTCCTTAGCTCTCCACATGTCCAAACCATCCAAGCCTGCTAGTACACATCTCATCACTGATACTCTTGATACCTAACCTTCTCCTTAGCTCTCCACATGTCCAAACCATCCAAGCCTGCTAGTACACATCTCATCACTGATACTCTTGATACCTAACCTTCACCTTAGCTCTCCACATGTCCAAACCATCCAAGCCTGCTAGTACACATCTCATCACTGATACTCTTGATACCTAACCTTCTCCTTAGCTCTCCACATGTCCAAACCATCCAAGCCTGCTAGTACACATCTCATCACTGATACTCTTCATACCTAACCTTCTCCTTAGCTCTTCACTTGATATACTATCTTGCAGTTTGGCACCACACATCTATCTCACCATTCTCATATCAGTGCGTTCCATTCTGTTGATATCATCCGCTTTGACAGGCCACATTTCTGAAGCATGTCATTGCGCTTCTAATGCATGAAGCATACATCTTTCCCTTCAAGGGGAGAGGGCGTCTTCTCATGGTGAGTAGTGGCAACAGTTCTCTAAACTTTCCCCAGCCGAATCTTATTCTGGCGATAGTGGCGGCCTCGGCCCCTCCACCGGCAGAGATGGTACAGTATCTCCCAAGTGCCTCCACCATCTCCAGTGCCTCATTGCCAAAGTTAACACTCTCAAGCCGGTCATTGAATACAAGCTCCCCTTGTGTGTTCTGTATGTATATGTATGTATAATGTACTAGTGTTTAACCTCATAAGCTCGTATACATCTGAAGTGTTCAAACCGTTCATTAGACCCGCATGCCATCACAAGCAAAATCTCTAATACTCAAAAGCCTCAACAGACCAAAGGCAAAACTGAATGGTTGTGTCTCTCTAACTCTCTCTCTCTCTCTCTCTCTCTCTCTCTCTCTCTCTCTCTCTCTCTCTCTCTCTCTCTTACACACACACACACACACACACACACACACACACACACACACACACCTTAACTCTCTCGCTATCCTGTGGACTCGGGGGTTGACATTTAGCAATCATAAATAGAGTTCTCTCAATCTTATAATTACCTAGGCATATCCAAAATTAGTTTTCTGCCCACAGCTAACTCAGACAACTGCAGAGGTTGAAGTAACTAAACTAAAGGTTTATAAATACCCCTGATGGTAACAAAGGCTTTAAAGTATCCCCAATAGGCTCAACACAGCTAACTCAAAGACAACTGCAGAGGTTGAAGTAACTAAACTAAAGGTTTCTAAATACCCCTGATGGTAACAAAGGCTTTAAAGTATCCCCAATAGGCTCAACACAGCTAACTTAAACACAACTGCAGAGGTTGCAGTAACTAAACTAAAGGTTTCTTAACACCCCTGATGGTTACAAAGGCTTTAAAGTATCTCTGATAGGGCGCATATCGCGTCCTGTTCGTGGAAGGGTTAAGAGTATATTGTGGTAAAGTATCATCTACTGACCTGACGGGACAACCACCTCCGGACCAGCACCCCGCGAGGACTCAGTATAAACACATCCACGGAGTCCTGCACCATTCTTACCCGGGAGTCCAGAGCAACCACACGCAGACGAACTGGAACAAGAAGAAGAAGAAGAAGAATTATTAACACTTACGCTGCAGGCATATTTCCGCTATATTAGGGCTCATCCAGGCACTCTTGAATGATTAAGCAAGTGTCTGAATGAAATTAAATTTATTCAGCCAAAAACTACAAGAAAATTGCTTCAGAATGTACTGTAGGTTTGTGATGGATAAATGGTATGTTGAATTGGGTTTGATGTATTTATGAATGTGCTACCACCGTATTATAGCTGGGAATTAGGTTAAATATCCATGTCTACGGCTCCAACTTCCTTATAGAACGAAACTCGCAAGTAGTTAATTGCTTTCCTTAACCCAACTCTCCCAAATATACCTGGGGTGAGTGGGTTCGAATCCTGGTCAGGATACCTCAACCAAAAAATCTCCTTACAACTCACCTAGATCGCCCTGCTTGTATATGGGTTTATCAGTGTGGACGAGGAGTGTAGCGCCCCTAGGAGTGAAGGAGAGCGTGGTCTGGTTGACGAAGGCGGATCCAGTAAGGCCCCCCGGTTCGGTTCCCTCCAAGCGAAGTCTGTAGTCACCCCTCGGACTGCCTCGCGGGACCTGGAACAAAGAAAACGGGGTATTTAAAATATTTGTACATTTTTCGATAGATAGGATTTCTCCATAGTGATCACTCCCTAGACTGGAGCAAGACCTCACGGGCCTCACCGTGTTCAGCGGTAGAGTGTAAAGGCTCTCAGCCTATGCCCGAGAGGGAGTAGTTGGAATGCATTTTGTAGGGTTGTTCCTGCCAGTCCATCTCGGGTTAAGGGGAGGTCTTTAGTTTGTTCCTTAGACCTCCATCAAGCTTATAATTACAGTCCCTAGACCCCTTTTCAAGATAAATGTGTACATTTTTCGGTAGAAAAATGTCCAGGCCGAAGGCCGGTTCCTCTTAAATTACAGACTCGCTATCGCTGGTCAGGCAAAAATCGACAGCTAAAAGGCACAAAAGGTCTTAAAATTGACATAAATAGGGCGAAAGTTCTTAAAATCGCCAAAATAATGGGATGAACGTCTTAAAATCTCAAAAGCAATAAGGCTAAACATGAGGGAAAAGGGGGTCCCGAAATGTACCCCTCAAGTGGAAATCTCCCCACTTGGAGGTATGGTCTGTGGAGACTTTCCTTGCCAGCTTTCCTTCTCTGGTGATGGTCAGGTTCTTCCCGGGTGTTGGAGGACGTGCAGCAACGATAGATCACTGGCGAGTTTCAGGCTATAAGGAAGTTGGAGCCGTAAACGTCGATATTAAACGGATATGCAATAATAATGTAGGTTTCTGATGGATAAATGGTAGGTTGAATTGGGTTTTATAACTTTATCAATGTACTAC
>JAVRFV010000350.1:65000-67233 GCA_032716605.1 Paralithodes platypus
ATAAATCACCCCCTGATGGGAACCATAAGGCTTTAAAGTAATCCCCAATAGGCTCAAATTCACAGCGGGGCTAAACTCAAAGGACTTAACTTTCTTTGCAGAGGTTGAAGTAAAATAACCACTAAACGTGTTTATCACAAACCCCTGATTGGTTAACAAAGGCTTTAAGGTATTCCCCAATAGGCTCAACAACAGCTAATACCCTCTAAAGACACCCATGCAGAGGTTGAACCAGTAACTAAACTAATCCCCAGGTTTATAAATACCCCTGTTTGGTACGGTAACACAAGGCTTTAAAGTATCCCCGATAGGCTCAACACAGCCTAACTCAACAGACAACTGGCAGAGGTTTGACAGTAACTAAACTAAAGGTTTTTATAAATACCCCTGCTGGTAACAAAGGCTTCACAGTATCCCCAATAGGGCTCCACACAGCCCTTCAATATCTCAAAGACAACTGCAGAGGTTGAAGTAGTAACTCAGTAACAAACATAAAGGTGCTATAAATACCCCTGATGGTAATCAAAGGCTTATAAAGTATCCTCAAACTCACGGCCCAACACAGCTGAAACTCAAATCAGGACAACTGCAGATGGTTGTTGAAGTAACTATCCCAATCTATTAAGGTTTATAGAATACCCCTGATGGTTAACAAAGGATTAAAGCTATCATCCAATAGGCTCAAACCCACAGCTAACTCAAATGACCAACTTAGAGGTTGAAGTAACTAAAATCTAAAGGTTTATAAATACCATGATGGTAAAAAACGGCTTTAAAGTCATCCCCCTAGGCTAACACAGCTAACTCAAACGGACAACCTCGCAGAGGTTGAAGTAACTCAACCAAAGGTTTAAAAATACCCCTGATGGTAACAAAGGCTTTAATTAGTTATCCCCAATAGGCTCAACACAGACTAACTCAAAGACAAACTGCAGAGGTTGAATGTCACAAACCTAAAGGTTTATCAATACCCCTTGATGGTAACAAAGGCTTTAACAGGATCCCCAATAGCCGCCCTACAAAACATTCAGTTCTATATTCTCTACTTATAAGACATACTGCCGGAGGTTGAAGTAACTAAACTAAAGTGTTGTGAAGAAATACCTCTGATGGACCCCCCCACATACCACTAACAATAGGCTTTAAAGTATCCCCAATAGGCTAACACACAGCTAATACTCTCCCTCCAAAGACAACTGCAGAGGTTGAAGTAACTAAACTAAAGGTTTATAAATACCCCTGATGGTAACAAAGGCTTTAAAGTAGCCCCACTAGGATCAACACACCAAGTAACCTCAGATTGACAACGGCAGACTGTTTCCCGAAGTAACTAAAATAAAGGTTTGTATGAAATTTACCCCTGATGGTTAGTACACAAGGCTTTAAAGTATCCCCAATAGGTCTCAACCACAGCTAAACTAAACAAGGACAACTCGCAGAGGCTGCAAGTAACTAAAAATAAAGGTTTATTAAATACCCCTGATGGTGAACAACGGTTTTCAAAGTATCCCCAACTCAGGCCTCAAACACCAGTCTACACTCAATAGACATCCACTGCAGGGTTGACCAAGTAACTAAACTAAAGGTTTATAAATACCCCTGATCAGTAAAAAAAGACTTAAAGGATACTCACAATAGGACTCAACAGCGCGTTCCACTATGTCGGACGCAGCGCCTTCCCCTGTTAAAACTAAATACAACCTAACCACATTAAGTAAAAGAACCTGTGGGTGTTGGCTTATTTCCGCAGTCCTCTTCGACGTGTCGGGCCCAGCACTACGGACCCTGTTGTCCCGGCATATGGTGGCCGGTGACAGATAGGGTTGGTCACGGAGCGCGCGGAGCAAGGCACTCTTCTGTTCACACACACCCGCCTGTACACCTGTCCGGCAAACACCTGTCGCTCCACGCACTCACCACCAGCGTAGGTTCTGCTTGGAGAAGGAAAGAGCACATCGTTTTAACCTCCCTGTATCTCGATCTAACCCGGGCCTGACGCTTGACACACGTCTTACTAATCTGACATGGTTTCGCGGCACCCTTTTTTTTTTATCCGCCCTATTTTATTTACCCCCCCTAAACGAGCTTCAATCCATGCTCTTTTGCATGCATAAACAAGAGCCAGAGCGTAAGACAATTATGTAACGTGAAAGCGCGATTATAGCGCTTTACTCATATGACACCTGAATGTCATCCTTGTACGGACCACGGGTTATCCTGTAGCGATCGCGCA
>JAVRFV010000351.1:0-46549 GCA_032716605.1 Paralithodes platypus
GAGGAGTGTAGTTTAGAAATTAAAGATTTATGCCGAACTCTATCGAAGGCTTTCGATATGTCCTAGTTCAATAGAAAAAGTCTAACCGAAGTCCCGCAAGGAGGAGGACCCCAGAGTTAGTTAGATATGAAAGAAGATCACCAGTAGAGCGACCCTTCAGGAAGCCATACTGGCGATCTGAGAGCAGATTATGAGAAGAGAAATGCTTAAGAAATTTGGAAGCAAGAATAGTTGCAAAAACTTTAGAAAGACAAGAGATAAGAGCAATTGGACGATAGTTGGAGGGTTGAGAACGGTCACCCTTCTTTGGGACAGGTTGAATGTGAGCAAACTTCCAGCATGAAGGGAAGACGTTAGAGGATAGACAGAGACGAAAGAGTTTGCCTAGGCAGGGAGTCAGCACGGAAGCACAGTTTTTGAGAACAACAGGAGGAACACCGTCCGGACCGTACGCCTTATTAGTGTTAAGCCCAGAGAGGGTAGAAAGTACATCTTTAGAAGAGATTAGGATATTAGGGATAAGTAAGAGAGAGGAGGGCGGAGAGGGAGGAATAGCACCGGAATCATCCAAGGTGGAGTTTCTAGCAAAAGTTTGAGCGAAGAGTTTAGCTTTGTCAGAGGAAGAAGTGATGGTTGTGCCATCAGAGTGGGAAAGGGGAGGGAAAGACGAGGAAGAGAAATTGTTGGAGAGGTTTTTGGCTAGATGCCAGAAAGCTTGGGAAGAGCTAGAGTTGGATAGTTCAGTACATTTACTATTGATAAAATTGTTTGGCAAGTCGAAGAACAGATTTGGCTTGATTTCGGGCAGAAACATAGGAAGAATGAGAGTCTTGAGTTTTAAGGCGTCGGTACCGTTTGAATGCTTCCTCCTTATTGCGGACAGCAGTAGAACAGGCGTGAGTAAACCAAGATTTTTTAGCATTAGTATGAGAGAAAGAGAAGGGAATGTATGCTTCCATGCCCGATAGGATTACCTCGGTAATGCGTTCAGCACTCTCCGAGGGTCCTCAGCCATGGAAGCAGAAATCATTCCATGGGAAATCAAAGAAGTACTGCCGAAGAGCCTCCCAGTCGGCAGCGCCAAAGTGCCACAAGCGCCGCCGGCTAGGAGGATCGGGTGGCTGTACTGGAGAGAAGGACAGGTGACAGAGATAAGTTTATGGTCGGAGGAGCCCAAAGGAGAGAAAAGATCGACAGTATAAGAAGAAGGGTTAGAAGTTAGAAACAGGTCAAGAATGTTGGGCCGATCTCCGATGCGATCCGGGATACGGGTGGGTTGCTGAACTAACTGCTCTAGGTCATTTAGGATAGAAAAGACGTAGGCTTGTTCACCAGGTGGATCAGTAGTGTGAGAGGAGAGCCAATGGCGGTGGTGAACGTTGAAATCTCCTAAGATGGAGATTTCTGAGAAAGGAGAAATGGATAGAATGTGTTCCACTGTAGAGTTTAGATAGTCAAAGAATTTGGGAAAGTTGGTAGAGTTAGGGGAAAGATAGACAGCACAGAAAAATATTTAGTAAGAGAATGACAGGAAAGTTTGAGCCATAAAGTTGAGAATTCAGAGGAGTCGAAATCGGGAACACGAGAGCAAGTGAGTTTGTTGTGCACATATGCACAACATCCGCCTTTGGCTTTGAAACTAGGATAGAGAAAGTAGGAGGATACAGAGAAGGGGTTGCTGGATGTTGCTACAGACACCTGAGTTTCGGTGAGGAAGAGAAGATCAGGTTTGTAGGAGGAGAGATGGTGCTCAACAGAGTGAAAGTTAGAGGAAAGTCCGCGAATGTTGCAGAAATTAATAGAAAGAGTAACAGGCCGAGGTCCAGGTAATTGTGTGGGGTCGTCAGGGGATGGTCGGTCGGGTGAGGGGGCATTTATGGTCCCCCCCCCTGGGGACTCCGAGGCTGGGCTACAATTCATCATTTTTTTTTTTTTTTTAATTTTGGTGTGGAAGAATGAAGTGTGGTGTGCATGTTTAGTGTAGTGAAGTGGATAGGAGGAGGAGGTGTTTGTGAGAGCTAGCTGGATTGCTCTCAGTGTAATGAGGCACAAAGAAAATCAGTAAGAGGCCAAGCAAGTGAAACAGGAGTTCCAGCGACTCTTTATCACATGCCTATAACCTCACCTGGGTCTAGCCCTGATCGATTGGTGCCTACAATCTCCCCAATCTGTGTGTGTGTGTGTGTGTGTGTGTGTGTGTGTTTTAGGAGTCTGGGGAGGCTTTTTTTTTCATAGGCCTAATATATATATAAGCCTATGTGTGGGCATCGATGTTCTGGCGGACGAGTTTACTCTCGCACGCACTCGTTTTCTGTTGATGCATTACAACGCGCGATTTTGGGTGTGTTTTTCGCTCTCCAGCTATAGGCTTCTTGTACAGTAGTAATTTGATGTCTTCTGCATAATTTTTAAGACCAGTGGGAGTCTGGGGGTGGCAAGCCCCAGTTTAGGTTAGGTTACATAAGCCTAATGACATTATTGTCCTCTGAGGGGTGTGGGCTTGATTACGTCCGTCAGTGCCTCGATGACTCACATTATTACTCACAGATACTCACAGATGTCCTTCTGGAAGAGGCTTATGCCTGTGACTCCAGCTGTGAAGCCAGGTCATTACTATCGTGACTTTGGCTGCGTGTGGTGGTTATTTGTGCTCTATAATTTCATTTTCTATCCTGGCCTTTCCACACTTTATCATGTCGGGACTTGAACTGCACGATGGTATCAGCATTCACCACCCACTCTGGTAACTTGTTCCAGATATTTACTACCGGTACTCTATTTGAGACAGAATTTTTCCTGATGTTGAGTCTTGCTCTTGATTTGAATATCTTCTTTGAGTTGTCGCGGGTGATGTCGCCCTCCCTCATCCGAAAAATCCCCTCTGTGCAGTCTTGGTCATACTTCCCGCTGATAATCTTATACACCTCGATCTGGTCCCCTCGAGATCTTCTATATGCCAGGGTTGGTAGGTTCAGCTTCCTGATTCTCTCCTCATAGGAAAGATCCTTAACCCCTTATTGGCGGCGCTCGACTTAAGTCGTGCACAATTTGCAGCAAGTTAGGAGCATTATTTAGGCTTTTAAAGGGTTAAAATCGAGTGCAAATGGCTGGGAGCGCAGCGGGCCAGACAGCCGACTCCCAGGGCTTACCGCCGCCCATTAACTCATGTTCCCTGTGTTCTCGAGAGGCCGGCAGTGTAGCCAGTAGTGAGCATAGCTGGGAAAAATATACAACTATACGCTAAACTCCCATGTTCGTGGCAACCACTGCAAGAGAACCCACGAGTGCTACGTAGCTCGTTCTGGTCTCATTTTGAAGCTTTTAGCGCCTAGTTTTTTGCTGAATACATTTCTTTTCATTTTCATGCAGATACTTGATTGATCATTCAGGAGGCCTGAATATGCCCAAATGAGCCCCAAAACACCCCGCTAGACAAAGGGTTAACTGAGGCACCAACTTTGTTGCTCGGCGTTGAACGTTTTCTAGAGCCTCCACGTCTTTGATCAAATATGGGCACCGATCTTATTATGGAAAACATTAACCTAACTATAACCAGAGAGTTACTGCCCGTAGACTCCTGCTCGGTTTGAATATCTACTTTGAGCTTCCGCGGCTGATGTCACCCTCCCTCATCCGAATGTACTGTATGTATGTACAGTATGTATATACTCAGGAACATACCCTATTGCTGGGGGTGGCCGACACGAGACAGAGCCCAAACAGAAACAAATTTTAAAGTTTCTATTCTCAGGGTTCAGGACCACTCTCGCATTATCTCGCCCGTTTCTCGGTCTCATCGAGTAGAATTATACAAGGGGAGGATTCCTAGCCCCCTGGCCCCAGAAGGAAAAGTAGGACATAAAAAGTGACAGACAGAATCAGCTAAGGTTGGGTAGAGGATGACAAACCTCACACTGGATAGGACCAGCCCAGGCATCCTGAGTTAACGCAAGACTAAAAATAATTTGGTTCCCGAAAGGAAAAAAAATAATTTAGCCTATCCAATATCATGATTCACAACTCCCAAAACGTCACATCAGAGATCCCTAGTAATGAGTGGCCATGTTTTCTTGGACGCCATTTTGGGGCCTCAATTATCAAAGAACCGAGGTATCAACATTCATTACACGGTATATTTGATAATGTAGCATATCCAAAGACAAAAGTATATAGCCTAGGCATAACGGTATCTTGTAGCAGTAGGTTATTCCCAAATTAACCTAGTAGCCTAGCCTAATTCTCGGTCCTCTGTAGGTACCATAACTTAAAACTGATAACCGTATATATTTGAGTAGCCTACAGAGTAAAATAACACCAGTGGTACATAGATGAAGGAGGTTGGCCAGCCTCGTGGTAAGGGGGTAGTGCTTCATATTTGGTATATGTATTAGGCCTAAGGCCTTATTCAATATATTGTTTAGTTTCCCTTACTAAGCCTAGGCCTCCATCAAAATAATAAAAGCACCCCCTTTCAAGATAAATTTGTAAATTTTTCGGTAGAAAAATGTCCCGGCTGAAGGCCGATTCCTTCTAAAATTACAGGCTCGCTATCGCTCGCCAGGAAAAAATCGACACCTAAACGGCACGAAAGATCTAGGCAAAATTTTGACAAATAAATGGGCCGAAAGGTCTCTAAATCGCCAAATTATTGGAACGAATGTCTTAAAATCTCAAAACTATTAGGCTATGCTAAACATGAGGGAGAAGGGGGTCCATAAAAAGCATCCAACACCATCTTTCAAATCCAGCCCAAGAATTTCGTGGGCCACAATTTACACGTTAACATTCCCGTATATACCTTATGACACGGTTAATCTGCACCTCCCAGGCCTTCTACGGGATGTTGGTGAGTCGGTGGAGGAAGTGGGAGGCTGGCAATGTCTGGAAATGGGGGGAAAATCACCATAATTAAGTGACTGTCACACCAACGTATCCCTCCGCTTTTGCGCGGGAAATCGGGATGGCTTGGCTTCACTAGTCAGAGTTACCAAAGAGAGCTCGTAAAAACCGATAGATTAGGCCTGAAGATTCACTGTAAAATATAGTAAGGAATTGTAGACTGTTGCTCAGAATCAGCACAATCTCCGTCATAAGTTCTCGAGTAGCCATAATACAGCCGAAATTTATGTTGCTATAATGGTCAAAATAGCTTTGAAGAGTTGCTAGATAGTACAAACAAATAGAATATCGTTAGAATGATGGCATAACCTCTGGCATATAAGTTTCTTAATAAAGTACAGCTAAAATGCATGTTATTAAATGTCCGTAATAGCTGCTACATCGCAGTACTGTTACTGTACTGTATATAGTTCTACTTCTAGCAGTAAAGCAGCAACATTGGCAACTCTAGAGAGGCGCGAGATTTGACATTCTGAAATGCTCAGTTTTAGGATATGTTGTTCTTATTATTTTCTTAGCCCATTTATGTAGATTTACTATACTGTAATTGTATTGTGCTGTAGTTATAATAGCACACATTTCAATCAATAGGCCACCAAAATCTGTCCAATTAACCACTTGCGAGTTTCAGCCTGTAAGGAAGTTGGAGTTAACTGTATACATCGACAATAAGAACAGTACTATAATAATGCAGGCTTCTAATAGATAACACGTATGTTGAATATAATTGTATGTGTATATAAATGCACTATAACCGTATTTTAGCTGGTAATTCTGCTAAATATCGATGTCTACAGCTTCAACTTCCTTATAGCCTGAAACTCGCATTTGGCCAAATTAAACTCAACCAACCCAACTAAACCAGTGATTTTATTTATATATTTTTTGTCTATGTGATTGAGGGAGACAAAAGGCAGAACTGCATGTGGCAAGTGCCCAATCAACAACCACTTTGCCACAATCTGCCAGTGTGGGGATCGGTTTTTACACCATACCCGAAAGAGGATTTATGGAGCTCCGATCTTATTCTCAACCATCTGAACAATTTTACCAACACACCTAAACTTCGTTAAATGCAGAAATAGCCTCACTAAAATATCATGCCCTGGTGGGGGCACGAACTCTCGACCCTTGGGTGTGAGGCAGACACCTTACCAGTTAGACCAATAGAGATATCCCACTTGGCCTGTTCGGCTCAGGGTATTTCCGCATCCGAGGTCTGTTTAGGCTAACCTATTTTCACTGACTTTACATTACTTCACCTTCCGGGAAGCGAAAGCTCCGAACAGAGAGGAACGAACAGAGAGGAACAAGCTTGAGCCGAATCGACCGAGAGTCCGTCAGAGAGATAAACGGGAATGGTGAGTCAACTTCACTGAGCAGTGCATATACGCACCTACAAACTGCCCAGTTGGCAACTCGCTTGGGCGGCTGGCAACTTCCACAACCCAACCCAAGCGCGTCTCACATACACTCCCTGGTCTCTCCTCTCCCCTTCCTTGTCCTGTGGGGATCGGTTTTTACACCATACCCGAAAGAGGATTTATGGAGCTCCGATCTTACTCTCAACCATCTGAACAATTTTACCAACACACCTAAACTTCGTTAAATGCAGAAATAGACTCACGAAAATATCATGCCCTGGTGGGGGCACGAACTCTCGACCCTTGGGTGTGAGGCAGACACCTTACCAGTTAGACAATAGAGATATCCCACTTGGCCTGTTCGGCTCAGGGTATTTCTGCATCCGAGGTCTGTTTAGGTAACCTATTTTCACTGACTTTACACCAGCAACTACCCATACTTAATCACAGCCTACTCCTGGCTTACCCCCCTGCTCCTGCCCCTCTGCCAACTCTATACGAGTATCAAGTCTGCTACCGTCTCCAACACCTGAAACTCATACGTTCCTCTACACCAGTAGATCTACCAATCTGTCTCTATAAGGAATTTGCCCCTGAACTCTCCTTACCTCTTACTTCCATTATAAATGCTACTTTTCATCAATCTATGCCACCCTCAGATTGGAAACACTCATACATCACCAGAATACCTTAATCAACCAACCCAAAATTCCTGGACGAACTACGGCCCATTGCTATTACTTCCATCCCAAGTTTGATTTGCGGAAAATGTGCAGCCGAATGGGCTTACTCTGATATATCCAACCAACTAGACCCACGCCAATGTGGTAACATAAAATCTTCTTCCACCACTCACTACCTCATCAACTTCCTCGATTTCATTCACAAAAATCTCGACAAACGTACCACCTCAGTTACTGCAGTTTTCATTTATTTCACCAAGGCTTTCGACTTAGTAGATCACACCACAATCATCACCAAATCATTACAACTCGGCCTCTGTGATAATTCTGTCCCCTGGTTGGCAGATTTTCTCCACAACCTCCAACTGGCTGTCAGATTCCAAGGTAACACCTCTTCCTTTCAAACACTTACTTGCGGTGTCCCTCAAGGTACACGCATGGGCCCACTCTGTTTTCTTATACTAATTAACAATGCCATTCGAGACACTAAACACTGCTGGAAATATGTCGATGAACTACCATAGCTACACCATATCAACAACATGCACCATGGGAGTAAGCGCTGTAGTAGAATAAAGGGACCCCTGCCGAAGGATAAGTCAGAAATAGAGAAATTTGAGTGCGTAGTGTGCAAAGGCGAGCTTGTGTTAAGTGATGATCCTATGGCTGTGAATTTTGGAAATGAGTCATTGGAGCTGGTGAACAAGTTTTGTTACCTAGGAGATACCATCTCTGCCGGTGGTGGGGCCGAGGCTGCCACTGTCGCTAGAATTAGATGTGGCTGGGGGAAGTTCAGAGAACTGCTGCCAATCCTGACCATGAAAAGAATGCCTCTCCCCCTGAAGGGAAAGGTGTATGCCTCATGTGTTAGAAGTGCAATGACGTGTGCCTCAGAAACATGGGCCGTTAAAGTAGAGGATGTCAACAGAATGGAACGTAATGAGATGAGAAAGGTGAGATGGATGTGTGGGGCCAGGTTACAGGATAGAATAGCAAATGTTGAACTGAGGAGACGTTTAGGTATAAAGAGTATTAGCGAGGTGGTGCGTGCAAGTAGACTGGGATGGTATGGACATGTGGAGAGAATGGATGAACAAAATTGGGTGAAAAAATGCAGGTCTGTGATTGTGGAGGGAGCTGCACCAAGGGGTGGACCGAGCAAGACCTGGGATCGGACTATACGTGCCGATCTCAAATCCAAAAACTTGACAAGTGAAGCAGCTCTTAACAGGGTTGCCTGGAACGCTGCCATTAGGACAAGATACTGAAACTGCACGTATGTGTAGAGCACTCAGTCTTAAAATTTTATGTATGTATCTCTCCAGACTACAACAGTCTTCAAACAACTCTTGATACCTTACTGACCTGGACCTGCAATAATCACATCACTATAAATACAAATAAAACGGTAGTCATGCATTTCAACCTTGCCTCAAAACCTATCCCCCCACCTACCCTTAAGCTTGGCAACCATACCCTTCAGGTGGTTCACTCAAATGATTAGGCATCCTCATTCATGACAAGCTACATTGGGATCCACTTGTAAATTCGTCTGTCACATCATCATCAATCAGAGTACATATGCTACGTTCACTAGAGAAACTAGGAGTCCCCACCAATGACATGATACACTTATACAACACATTCATCCTACCTAAGCTCTGCTACACCTCGTCTGTTTGGTCTTCCTCACTTAATTTAACACAGAAATGAAAACTGGAGAAAATCCAAAAGAGAGCACTGAGGATAATCCTAGGACCAAACTACACACACTATCAGGACATAATCACTCTACTAAACCCCTCAACCGTATCCGACCTTCACAACAGCAATTCCAGCAATTTGGCACAAAACTGCAGAACAACCCAAGACATTGACACTTTTACCCGCCGAAGCCCCTCCCCCACAATGAGCTGTCCGCCACCACAACCGACTCGTCCCTATCAGAGGTCCCCGGACAGACCGTCACAAGAACAGCGCCATTCCTACTATTGTTAAATTCATAATAATTTTATGTACACCTTATATGCACCTACCCGTGTTTGATTGTATGTGCGAGTATATATAAGTATACATACACGTATGAGCTTGTATGTGGGGTGTATATATAAATCTGTATTCTGTGTTTGCATATATATTAAGAGTACACTGTATGTGATATATCCTATACTTTGACTGTTTTCATCTTTGTTTCAATGTATATTTTCAGCTCCCGGGCCGCATCTCTCAATAAACCGTTAATTATTATTATTATTACCCTTCATATATACCGGCTCCCCGGGCCTAACGGACTATTATTTAGTCAACTGGCGCCCGAGCCCCTCTCCCAAACGACCGCGTTTTCACTCATCTATTCACTAGCATTCTCCATTCATTTCTATTTATTACCACTTCTCTTGCCTGATCTATAGTCATTCCTTTATCTTCCAACGCTTGTACAGTATTACACATTTTCTCCATCTCAATGGAGGTCTTCCTACCTCTTTACCTCCCCTTGTATCTGAATCACATATTCTCTTTGAAAGCCTTTCGTCTTCCATTCGCTCATAATGTCCATACCAGCACAGCACCCTTCTGTCCACTCTGGCCGACAAATGTTCCTGCTGCCCCACTCTCCTACGTATCTCTTCATTCTTCAATCTGTCTCTACGAGTCACTCCACACATACTCCTCAAGCAGCTCATCTCCATCACATCCAGCTTTCTTCTCTCCTTTGCCTTCAGAGCCCATGTCTCAGCCCCATATATCACTGTTGGAACAACTATCCCTTGATACATATTTTCACTTTTAACTTTCATTCCGAGATTACTCACCTTCCACATACTGTTGTTGTTGTTGTTGTTGTTGTTCCCTAAGCTGCCTGGCCGAACAGCCCCGAGTCCCTGAGGAAGGCCATGGCCACGATCGGGCTTTCCCACAGAGCTCTCATTGAGTGTAGGTTGTGTTGTTGGCGTAAGTGGTTGTGTGAAATGCAGTCTTCTATGATGTGTTTAATGGTATGGGGTGCTGTGTTACATCCCGGGCAGGCGTCGACAACGGAGTCATCCAGTCTCTTCTGATAGCTCAGGAGAGCTGGGTGTCCGCATCTCAGCCTGGCCAGGTGGACTCTGTCCTCGCGAGGGAGGGAGGATTCGGAAGGATGGATTTCGGGAGGTCGTGCATGCAGCTGCGTCTTGTCTGTGAGTGAGTGGATGGATTGGCGAGAGATATGAGTATGGATGTGCTTCTGGAAGTTGGTTCGGGGTGGGCAGGGAGGGAGAGAGGACAATAACTGTGTGTGATACCGTGTGCTGGGTGTTGTTTTGATATTTCTTGGTGTCTGGGTGTGTTGCCATGTAGTTTAGTGGGTGGTCTTGGTTCGTGGAGGCTGCTGCCAGGAATTGAGTGCCTCTCATGTCCAGATGGTCTTTGACTTTGAGGATTTTGGTTTCTTGATGTAGATGATCTGTGGGTGCAGTAGCTGTGCAGCCTGTAATGATCTTCAGGGCTTTGTTTTGGATAGTCTGTAAGGTCTTATGATGTGTTTCAGCTAGGTTAGAAGCCCAGGCTGGGCTTGCGTATTCCATTACTGATCTTATGTATTGTTTATATACTGTGGTGGTAGTTTCTTTGTTGTGTCCAAATTTTGTGTGAGCAAGTGACCTGAGGGCGTTAAGTCTGGGTGTCAGTTTCTTTTTAATGTTTGTGGTGTGCTGTTTGAATGTCATATGAGTATCATATGTTACTCCTAGGATTTTGGGTGTGTGTGTATGTGTTAGGGGTGTGTTGTTTATGGTGAGTTGAGGGATGTATTCGTGTTCACCTGTCCAGCTTGTGAGCAGGGTTGCGGTGGATTTGGCTGGGGCTAGATTCAGTCTGTTTGTAGTGCACCAGCCATGTAGTGTGTTGAGATAGGGTTGAAGGAGATCTGTTGCTCTTCTTGGGTCATGGTGTGTGCATGTGAGTGTTATGTCATCTGCATAGGAGGCTAAGTTTATTTGGGGAGTATTGGGTGTAGTTATATCGTGCATGTACAGATTGAAGAGTGCGGGCGATAGGACGGATCCCTGTGGGACTCCGTTTGGAAAGTTTCTGATTTTAGATGACTGACCGGCAAAAGATACGTGTGCACATCTGCCTGCTAGGAAGTTGGCCAGCCACCTTTTTGTGTTGTTGTGCATGTTTGTGTTGTAGATTTTGTTTGTTAGGTTGTGGCGGGGGATGGCATCGAAGGCTTTACTAATGTCGAGTGTGGCTAATAGTGATCTGTGTGGTGGTCTAGCTGAGTTGATGCCGTCAAAAGCTCTTTGTGTAAGGTCTGTGAGAAGAGTGTTTGTGGAGTGCAGTGGCCTAAAGCCATGTTGTGTTGGAGCTAGGGGTAGGTCGGGTGTAATTAGTTGTAATACTAGGCGTTCCATGACTTTGGAGGGGGAGCAAAGGAGTGTGATGGGGCGGTGCGAGGAGGGTAGCGTGGGGTCTTTGCTGGGTTTGGGGAATGTGATGATGATACCATGCTTCCAAATGTGTGGTATTGTGTTGTGTGAATAGCTGTAGTTTGATATGTTAGTGAGTGTTTGTATGCCTTGTGGTCCCAGGTGTCTGAGGTGTATGTTGCTTATGTTGTCTAGGCCACAGGCGGGTGAGTGCTTGAGATTGTTGATGATATGCTTTGTCTGGTGATTGGTGAAGGGTGTATAGTCAGGGTCTGTGGGGAATTGTCTCTTACGTCGGATGACACGTCTGTCGTCTTTGTGAGGTTTTAGGTGGCTGACATGTGAGAAGTGATTGATGAGAGTGTTTGCTTGTTGTTTACATGAAGGAGTAGAGTCTGTTGTTGTGATTGCAGCATGTGAATTGTGTTGTGTTGCTGTTGGAAAGTGTGATGCTGTTTAGTGTTTTGTAGAGTTTTTTGGGGTTTGTTTTGTGATCAAGTGTTTGTAGGAAGTTATTCCAATTTAATTTTTGTTGTTCTTGTATTTTGTTGTTAGTTTGGGTGTTGAGTGCTTGAATTTGTTGTGTGATGTCTTGTGTGTAGGGTGCTGGGGAGTGTTTCAGTGTGTCGCGTTGTCTGATGAGGTTTTGAATTTCTGGTGTGAAGTTGGGGTTGTGTCTTTTTCTGTTACCTCTTGGAATGTGTTTCTTGTCAGCGTTTTGGATAGTTTTATTGAGTATGTGTACAGCATTGTTGATGTTAGTGATGGGTGTACTGTTTAGAGTTGTGAAGTGTTGTTCTGTCTCATTTGTAAATGCTTCCCAGTTAGCTCTTTTATAATTGGTGTATGTGTGTTTGTGGCTAGCTGGGGTGAGTCTGGTTTTGGTGGTGATAATGATCGGGAGGTGGTCAGAGCCTAAGGTTCTGACCACCCTCCAGGATGTTGTGGGGGCGAGTTCTGGGGAGCAAAAGGTGATGTCTGGAGATGATGGGTTATAGAGGGCTTGGTGAGGAATATGGGTATGTTGATGGATGTCGTTAAGGATGATGAGGTTATCTGTTTGGTTTTGTAGTACCAGCCCTCTGTCTGTGTCGGGGTTGTCGACAAACCAGGCCGACGTCTTGGCGTTGAAGTCACCACCCAGGATGATGTGGGGGGTGTTTGTGATGTGTTGTAAGTGTGGTCTGTATTCATTTGGTACTGTAGGGGATGTTTGGGGAGGGATGTATGTGTTTATGATGGTTATGTTGGATTTGTTGCCAGTGCGTATTTTAATTGATTGTATTTCCACATACTGTACTTCCCAATGCTCCAAAAACTTTCCTTCCTTCACATACTCTGTTTTACCTCCATTTCCATACCTCCATTCCTGCTAGATATTTAAAACACTCCACTTGTTTCTGTATTTCCCCATCCAGCTTCACATCTAGATTCACCCTACGATCACCTTGTGACCCCTATTACACACCATCACTTTACTTTTATTGACGTTCACCTTCAGCTTCCTCCTCCCACATACCACACCAAACTCTTTGACTACTCGAAGCCGTTTCTCCTCAAAATCCGCCACCAACGCTGTGTTATCAGCAATAAACTTAAAATTATCCCAGATATTTCAAGTGTCACAAATCCACTACCTATGGTCACATACAGTAATACAGTTGTGTACACAAATAATATACTGTAAGCTAAAGACTTCTGCGTCTCTTTAGGTCCAGGGTTTTATGATACAAAGGAGAATAATAAGGTTGAATAACCTTATGAATTAATTTCATCTGCGGGAAATCCCCAAATGTAATGAATTCTACAGCACTAAGCGACGAAGGCTATATAGCACTGGAAACTGTCATAGCATAGCCGAGATTCGATCCCACGCGGCTAGTCGTCACCAACGTAGAGCCTTAGCCCGCTAGGCCACGACAGCTCCGAGACAAAGGAGACATGTCTTATTTGTCTTCTCTCTTAAACAACAACAGGTACAAATAAATTGCTGACGTTCTTTGACAATAAGTTTGTTTTCTATTTGTTCCCCCTGCTGCAGTCAAGACTGTAACCACCGTGCTATGATTGCTGTGCACTGTGTGCAGTACTGTGATTGTACCATGGAAGCCACATTCACTGTGGACGGTTGCGGTCTTTAAACCCGCATGTTTGTTTGTTATGTTTATTTGTTCCCCCTATCCCCAATCTGTTATAGGCTAACTAAGAAACATTAATCAAACTTCATATAACTACAAGGTGTCAAAATAAAAGTAGAAAATCTTGATTCATAAATATATTGCATTTTGTCTTATTACCGGTACAATATATAACACTTATGCTGTAGGCTACTATATGAAAATATATGTTCATAAAACTCCAAATATACAGTATATTATTCTAAGCATTTTGGGCACTAAAACTTAAAATTATCCCAGGTATTTCAAGTGTATAAAATCTATTATCTATGGTCATTGTACAATTGGCCAAATGAGTCGTGTCTCCGCTGTCATTATGTTTTGCACACTGTATGTATTAATATCTGTCAGATGTTGAATAGGGTGTGTAAAGATAGGAACATGTTTGTATATCTCACTCGAGACAATAAATTAATGCTTAGATAATGCTGATACCAATTATTGATCGAAATATACTTGGTGCCGCAACATCACTTATTTGGCCAACTATACTGTATAGTACTTTACAACTTACACAAAATACAGTAAGCTAAATATAAGTATAAGGTGAGATACAATAAAATATAAAGTACATACAAAAGTTTAAGTAGCTATAAATGTATCTTCTATTGTCCATTCATTTTAAGTAGGGCAGACATCGTAACTCCTAACCTCTGTAACTCAAAAATGGCTGGAGTAAATGGGCTGTAATTGTCCACATCTATTTCCTGGACAACTCATCTCAAATAATAGAAGTATTAGCTCGAATAGTTTAGGCACTTTTTAGTTATAAAAGTTTGTTGTAAAGATTTTTTGCTTAACACAATGACTGCGGCACTTGTCATATGACAATTGCTTGGTCACCACTGTACCATACGGGGGTTATGGACTAAAAGTAACCTTCATTCCCTGCACATTTTCATGTATAAACAAGAGCTAGAACGGATTTCAATGATATATCCCTGAAAGCAGAAGATTAGACCTTTCCAATGACACCTGAATCATGTCTGTACGACCACTGATTGCCGTGTAACGATATTGCACATGTGACGCTAAATCGGTAAAAAATAGCGAGTTTGAGCGGTTTTCGCTATCCCCGAGTCTGTAAGGGAGTTGGAGATGTCTCCCACTGCCACTAGTGATGGCCCAGACACGGGGGGCTATGGATGGGACCGTTCCGCGCTGCTTATACTCGCTCGCCTGCCTCCCAGTCCTTGTTCAAGGCAGAAATTTGGCAATTGTCATATGACAAGTACCGCAGTGATGACCATATTTTTTATATATCAGCCCGCAGTCATTGAGTTAAGTATATTGGATAGACTATAGTAAAAGCAAGAACACACAAGCGTGCTTTGGTCTTACTAGATACAAACATTAAAAATATAACTAAAACTAATGGACAGGGTTTGGAATGGTATCAATAGATCTTGCTACCTTATCACCTCGGTACCCCATAAGAATAATAACTTTATTCAGCTTAGGAAGGAATTGTGGGAGTCAGAGGGTTAATAGAGATGGACTTACACCTTTGATTCCTAGAGGGCCTGCCAAAAGCTGAGTACAATTGTCTAATGTTGGCCAGCATAAGTCTAAAAGCATAATCATACTGAAAGGGTTAACAATAAACAATTTTAATAAACATGGGCTTGATCTCTCAAAGTGGCATGGGTAGAATCTATCTTAAGTTTAATATAGTATAAAAAATATATTCCAATCTGATAATCCCCAGGGGTAAGGGGCTAAGGAGGCCTTCATCTTATGATGGAGGAATATAAGAATATGCCCCATGCATCTTACTGCCTGTTGTACGAGGCGACTAATAGGGGGGGATGGTGGTAGACTTGTGGACCAACAGCCATTACAGTCACGCTTTTAGTAACGCGCGTTCAATTATATGCGGAAGCTCTGATCATACACGGACACGCTCCAATCTACCACGGAATCGACTCGGCCCTGTGACGTCACGTTCGGGTCCGATCGGCTTCCCGCCCTCCCTCTCAGTTTGTTTACATCTGTCGGTCGGCGTGTACCTCAATATTATCGGTGATTATAAGGATCTCTCCCACTGTTAACGAGAGCATGACTGTACAGTACTATGCAATCAAGCCTTGCTATTGACACTGTCTTGGTATGGCACTGCCGAGGCTGGTGGGGTGTGGATAGCTGCCCAGGGGGACTTTACTAGTCTTACCTGGGTGCTGTTTTGTGTCACACCAGGGTCGGCCACAGTGTTTATATGGTGGGGCAGTGTTGTGGCAGGATTTTGTTGTTCGAAAGTCAAAGTTGCCTAATGTACAGTAAGGTCTTGGTATGGTACTGTCTTGTTGTAGCACTGTTGAGGCTGGTGTGGTTTTCAGATACTGCAGTTGGATTTAGTTGAGTCTTGCTGTGGCACGGTTGCACTATGCCAACACCAGCCAAAGTGATGACATGGGGCAATGTTGTGACGGGACTTTAATGTATTACAGTACACTGCAACTACGGAAAGGCACCCACGTCCGAGCCATTACAATGTACAGTACAGTATATAATGGAAAACGAAAAACCATTGTATGTATGTACAGTATAAGGCAGCTCCTGTAACAATACTCTTATACAATTTTGGCATTGGTTTATAGGGCGGCACTGCAAACAAGTAAGTCATTGATGGGCCCCACTCACCTACCACTTAATGAATAATCTCTCCTATATCGGGTACTCTAGTTTTTTCCAGCTGATGGTAAACTAAATTCCTATGAATATACTTCTATACTTCCTGTAAATAGCTAGTTTTCAAAATTAAAAAATATTTTGGTACAAAGTGTTCATAATAATCGACATCAAGATAATGAAATTCCAATTTAGCATCGGCTGGAAAAGAACACTACAGTATAGTCAAGTGAGTATAATAATCTCTGTTTACAGCCTACACATTACCGGTATATATAAGTTGTGCAGGAAACATGGCCAAAATAATGGTGGGTATTGCCCATGGCTTGCCTCACTGTTTCTTCCACTAGTTCTGATTCTTCACTCCCATCATATTTTTTCATTTATCTCCTCATTCTTCCTTCTTTGTTCACTGTTCCTGTAATCTGGTGAATTTAAGATAGTTGTCCCATTAGTTACTAGGAACACAATTTTGTAGTTTGGTGATTTCAATATGTTTGCCCCCATTAGTGTGACAATGTTCTAGTTTGACAATTTTAAAAATGTTGAACAATTAGTTTGGCAAGTTTAAAACACTTAACATGATTAGTTTGGCAATTTTAAAATGCTCTGCCTCATTCTTGTGTCAATTATTCACTACCGAACGATAACGAGCCTGCATTTTAAGAGAAGCCTGCCTATGGCCAGGACATTTTTGTCCCGAAAACTGTACCATTTTAGTTTGAAGGGAGGTAATTTTTTATCTTGAAACCTAAACATTGTAAGTCTTGCAGGAAATATGTCCGAGGTAGTGGTGGATATTGCCCAGGGCTCGTCTCACTGTTTCTTCCGTCACATCTGATTCTTCACTGCCGTCATCATTCATATTTCTCCTCCTTGGGTCTGTCTCACTCCTGCTTGTGCTCCGATTTGCTTCCTTCCTTCTGTCCCCGTTATCGCCGCTCCGACTTCTGTTCTTTACTTTACTACTTGTGTCAGGTTCTTCATGACGAGGAGCTGAAAAGAAAAAAAAACATAAAATTAGTACAGTACAGTATAATGTAATTGTGGTGAAAAATGATAACTATAGTCTGTTTTTTCTTAATTGATGGTAAATTACAAAACTTTTGAGATTTATAGTAAAATATGCTGTTAATTATGAAAACTTGGAACTAATATGATGCAGAGACAGTAGTTTCATATTTTTGCCATTAACATACATACTTAAGTACGATAGGCCTACCTTGCTTCTAGAGGAAGCATACCAAAAGATATGGCCATGGCAGAAACTGCCTCTAGGCTCCCAGACATGCCCTCACTGCCCCACACCACAAAACACCAATGTTTAGCTATTTTCTTTACCCCCGTGGGGGCCCTGGCCGGTAGCATACCGAGCACAGAAGTGTTCTGAAGATAGGAACCAGTGGTCCACTACTACAGAAGCTGATTGCACCACCAAAACGGCGGGCAGTATCAACAAATCAGGTGCTGGGGAATAATGTTTTCCGCCAGGTGAAAACAAAATGACTATAGAATCAGTAACAGGCTACACAAAAATGCTGAAGAAACTGCTAGTGTGACACCACCTTTAACACAAACTGTTTCCAACGTTAATACCCGCTATTATCGAATTATGGCTCGTCATTCTTGGATAAAAACAATTGTCAGTTACACAGAAGGATTACTTGCTCTAGTATTAAGTCAGTACCTGGAGTTGGAATGAAATAACATAACACAGTAATGAAAATAAAAGATAATGTGATGAAAACAATAGCCAGAATTGTTAACAAGCAAAAAAAAAAAAAAAAACCCCTGCTTGGGTACAGTAACTGAATTCCGTGCCACTTTGTACAGTACTGTACATCAAACCCCAAAACTTACGTGAGGATAGTATGTTGCGAGAGGGGGGTGGTGGTGAGGGTGCCTGACCATTTAAACTTACGTGAGGATAGTATGTTGCGAGAGGGGGGTGGTGGTGAGGGTGCCTGACCATTTAAACTTACGTGAGGATAGTATGTTGCGAGAGGGGGGTGGTGGTGAGGGTGCCTGACCATTTAAACTTACGTGAGGATAGTATGTTGCGAGAGGGGGGTGGTGGTGAGGGTGCCTGACCATTTAAACTTACGTGAGGATAGTATGTTGCGAGAGGGGGGTGGTGGTGAGGGTGCCTGACCATTTAAACTTACGTGAGGATAGTATGTTGCGAGAGGGGGGTGGTGGTGAGGGTGCCTGACCATTTAAAGGAAGCCAGGTGTTAGTCAATAAGGCCGGCTTCATAATTATAAGCGTTTGTTCCAGCGGGTGAACTGCATGTTCGAAGTAGAAATCAATGGAAATGAATGGGACAATATACACAAACGAGTCGCAGGAAATTTCCTGCTGTGTGCCTGGTTACCTCTTGCATGTACTGCTAGCACGCTTCACGCCATGAAAACATATTACTGAGTTAGATCGTTCAGACGAGTGTGATGGAAACTCATTAATTGCACTAAAAACAAGGTGTCTGGGGAGTCTCCCACGGTTGAAAAACATGCTCATGAGAAGACTAAGCATTTAGGCCTAACATGCCCACCACTGCCCATGGAAAAACCTCCACATTAAGGGGGGACACCGGATTTGTTTTATCTTTCTCTCCTTTTCTCTCTTTCCCTGGCTTGTGTCCATTCGGCCCCATTCAGCCAACTATTTTAAGACGTTTATCCCCATCCAGATATCGATTTCTTCCTGGCGAGCGATAGCGAGCCAGCATTGTATGGAGGAATCCGGCTTCGCCGGAGAAATGTTTCTATTGAAAAATGTACAAATTTAGTTTGCTGTCAAAACAAAAATATTTATATGCTGGCTCGCTACCGCTCGCCAGGAAAATATTGACACCTGGATGGGGGTAAACGTCTTAAAACAGTAGGCTGAATGAGGCAGAATAGATACAAGCCAGAGAAAGGGAGAAAAGGAGAGAAAGATAAAACAAATCCGGTGTCCCCCCTTATGCTGGCCTAAAGTATGGTACTGTACTTAACCCCTTCTTTACCGGCCACGTTTTTATAACTTTATTCTAGCTATATTAGGCGATTGTGTGCAGTTTAAGAAGGATCTGGGTAGTAAAAAGGGGTAAGTGAGGTATTTCGAAGCCTGTTAATTGATGGAGGCTCTTTTTAACTGAATAAAGTCGTCTAATAGTAGCCAGAATAATGGTAAAAGGACGACACCGGTAATGAACGGGTTAAGTATTTTGTATGTGCATATTACACAATCACAATAAACAAACCCCATACTTACGCAAGGCTGGTATGTTGTTTGATGAGTCAGATGAGGAGGGTGTGAGTAAGTCTTAAGTGTGAGAGAGGCAAGGTCTTCAGGCGTCCCAGCTGTTGTTGTGCCACTACCCCAATATGATGGCTCTTACCCTGGGAAACATACAAATTAACCGATTGTAAGTTTTGAGCTAACTTATAAGAAAATTCAAGCAGTAAAGATTGCTATTTAGCCAAATTACAAGCAAATAATTAAGTTTATAGTACACACATGTTCACTATTATATAGCATCAGCCATCAAGCTCCTCATTAAGTTTATAGTACACACATGTTTATTAAATAGCATCAGCCATCAAGCTCCTCATTAAGTTTATAGTACACACATGTTCACTATTATATAGCATCAGCCATCAAGCTCCTCATTAAGTTTACTATTATATAGCATCAGCCATCAAGCTCCTCATTGTCACTATTATATAGCATCAGCCATCAAGCTCCTCATTAAGTTATAGTACACACATGTTCACTACACTATTATATAGCATCAGCCATCAAGCTCCTCATTAAGTTTATAGTACACATCCTCATTAAGTTTATAGTACACACATGTTCACTATTATATAGCATCAGCCATCAAGCTCCTCATTAAGTTTATAGTACACACATGTTCACTATTATATAGCATCAGCCATCAAGCTCCTCATTAAGTTTATAGTACACACATGTTCACTATTATATAGCATCAGCCATCAAGCTCCTCATTAAGTTTATAGTACACACATGTTCACTATTATATAGCATCAGCCATCAAGCTCCTCATTAAGTTTATAGTACACACATGTTCACTATTATATAGCATCAGCCATCAAGCTCCTCATTAAGTTTATAGTACACACATGTTCACTATTATATAGCATCAGCCATCAAGCTCCTCATTAAGTTTATAGTACACACATGTTCACTATTATATAGCATCAGCCATCAAGCTCCTCATTAAGTTTATAGTACACACATGTTCACTATTATATAGCATCAGCCATCAAGCTCCTCATTAGGCCAGCCCGTTAAGTCTCACTTTGTGACTCGATGGTCTGGTTAAACTACAGTACTTATTAAAAAAATAAAAGCTTCTCATGAAAGCAGTATACTAAGGTAGTCTTTCATATATCTGTAATCCATTTTTCAGTCTACAGAATCAGGTTTTGAGCTGTATTAAAGCTTTACACCCTGGCTGACGTCATATAACATGCACACTTCTCCCGATTTTAGTTTTTCGCGTTTGAAAAGAGATTGCCATTATACTCACTTGTGATTTTCACGTTCATCAGGTAGCCCCTATGCTTCGTTGATATAAAAAAAAAAAAAAATCACAAAACTGCATACTGTATTCAACTCATGGCCACAGGAAGATTAAGAAAGCTACAGAGGAGTTTCTGATGTTACCTGAATTAATATACCATCTACATGTCTATCTGATTACGTCAGCCCTGTACTTAGTTATATAACAATTATATGTCCCTAACCTCCCGTTGTTTTATCCACTAACTATATATGTTCCCAACCTTCCTAATGCAACCTCCATTTCACTAGACAAGATACCTAGGAGTAATTCCGAGATTTAATTAGGCAATTACTCATTGATTAGGAAAGCCCCCAGACCATCCCCAATTTCGTATGCAAGCCTGTGCTTAGGTAAGGTCGTGCCGGACAATATCGTCGTATTAATTTTGCGTGAGTTTGGCTACGGGTCAAACTCGGTACAACCGCCTCAAAATTGTTACCCCATGAAAACCCGTTTTTCTATGTATGCCACCAATCCACAGAAAACTAACTCTATACCCTGTGCTTGTACTAATCCATATCTGTTGATTTATATAATTAATAATGTCCAATTTGCATACGATCATCTCCAGAGAAGTGCAGGAAAACTACCTAGTCTCTCTCTCTCCATTATGAGTAAAATGCACCAGAACGAGAAGCCCACCACAGAAGCCACGAGCGAACACCACACAGAAACACCCGAAAGAAAGGCCCACAGAACGAAAGGACCAGGTGACCGAGCCAACCAGTTCAGACAGGCCGAAGCCCGCAGGGTTAACCAGCTCCAAACCACACCTGCCTACCCCTTCTAAACACTGACCTTTCCCACACCTCGCGTATACACTACCCCTCGTGTCCTACACCTCTACCTACATGATGATGAACATAAATACACCTTAAGTTAATACACCCATGCCTGTCCCTAGACCTCGTATCCCCTTTCCATGACGAGTATAGATATATGTACCCCCGTGCTCAGTCGCCCCCCCTTGCCTTGTTCTTCTAGTAACTAAGTGTATATATATAATATTAACCGGAGTATGCCACCAGTATTGATACGACATAGCGGCACTGTCCTTGTGTCGTATTGTGCCACGTGCAGACCAACCAGGTTTCATCATCTTATTAGGACGACGGCTATAATGTCGTCATTCATGCATGTATTCAATCCTTAGGTTAGTTATCTTTATCCGCCATTGTGTTCATCTCTTCCATTTACTTTTCCACAATTGTTATACGTCTTCCAATCACCTCCTTCGTATCCACAGTCCACACTACTCTATTTTGCTTCGTGTCCTACACCTCTTACCCGCCAGACTCTACCTACATGATGATGAACATGAATACACATTCATTTAATACACCCATGCCCTGTCCCTAGGTTGAGCCAATGCCAACCAGTTCAGACAGCCATAAATCTATGTATGTTCTTCCATCCGAGAAGTAGTATGTTAAAACCCCATGTCCTAATTGATAAGAAACTATGATACCCATGGGTACACCAGTGTATATAGAACCATTGTTCCTGTAAGATCTAGCCAGCAATGACTGAAGATGTTAGCCACCATGCAGTAACTTTAATTCTTACCCCAACCAGAGATTGTATAATTATACAACCCTCTGTTACCATTGTCTCGACGCATTTTCACCACGAAACAATACCGAAGTTAACCCTACGAACTGTCGTTTTCTTTGGTGTATATATCATAGAAAACGCAGTTCCCAGGAACAACTAGATCAGCAAGAAATAGTGTCAGATTAACAGTATCCATAACCATCGTATTGACGAGTAATAATACACCATGTTTTTCCCTACTTTGATCCACAGTCAAGCACACACCTACAGTTAACCTCCTCTTCCCCACAGCCCCACAGTCCACATGATTCTATCGTTTCCAGACTCATATACCACCCCGTATTGTTCATCCCCCGGTAGCATTTGGCTAACATACTTTCCCTGTCATTAACCCCCAAACTCCAATATCAAGTGTAGTCTAATGCCACCCCTACGCCCGGAGACCTTAGGGTCAAACTTCCACGTAGCCCCCTGAACCCTCTCCCTCTCATTAACCCCCCACGCTCCTCGACTCCTTTCCGACCTAGCCTCTCCACCATACCTCCTGAATATCCTTGATTTTTCCGTTGCTAACATTCTCCAACCTTTTATATATATACTCCTATCCAGCCTACCTTCCCTTAGGAGGACGGAACAACATTAGAACTTTACTAACCCTTTGCATGCCATCTATTCCCTCACAACCCATTCACAATCCTGTACCAAATGATCGTCAGTGCGAGGCTAGCCGCCTCGCCAGTGACTAACTTCTATTGCCATACTTCCAGATAAATGTGGCAGAGTTAGCAACCCAGTCTCCACCACATCCAGCAAACCATGCAATTAACAACCCAACCGATTAAACCAGCTAGTCAAGGCACCTTCGGTTTTGGTATTACGAACACCCACATCTGTCTCATAAACAGAGGGTTATTACAAACACTTGTGATATGGCAAGCCCCTAGCCACAGCCGCCGGACGACCATCACAGAGAGAGGGCGCGCACCTCCCCTTTTTTTACCCACCCGAGGAGGGAGACCCCCACCCCTGCGGAGGTATACCTGACCCCTGTTTTGACTTCCGGGTCATTCCCAGGTAGCACAGGAATTCTTCCTATCAATGAACTAACCATGCATGACTAACCCCTTTACTAACCTCTATTAACCCACAATAACCCATTCACCTTTCTTGCATACTCGGATAATCAAATTAGCACCTCAGCTATACCATAGAATGAAGACTGAGCAATATAAGAGAGACGCTCCTATCACAGCTGTCCCAGTCCTCCTCGCAAAGTAGATCCAGTCTCCCTCCCCTCAATACTTCCAGTATAGCCAAAATAGTACTTCTTACTAAGGCTCAGTTATATCACATTATGAAGGCTCCCTATAGCCATGTGCCACAACAGTAATCACCACCTTACCTAGTCCCCGTATCTATTGAGAGCTCAAATAATTCCATAAGACTCGAGATCCCTATGGCCTACAGGGTCCAAAACCGAGCCTATAAACCCAGCTCCAGCCCCCAGTAAAATCAGTTGAAAGATAGACACCAACCAGTGGCTGGCCCCCTTAAGTTGACCTCTAGCTCTGCCCTTGTGTTGTTCCTGAGATTTGAGTTCCAGAGCCGGCAGACTCCGTGGCAGATTTGAGATAGAAGCATCTGTCCACGTACAAGAAATCTACGTGCACCTTATAACCTTCACACACCAGTGGGTATATAAGCGTGTAGCCAGCAACGATCGCCAAGAGATCCGTCTTGAGAACTTCCTACATATGGACCCCCTGGACGGCCGCGGAACCAGTCGTTAGCCCCCAACATCACGGACGCAAGATAACCAGGACCAGACCAACCAAATACTACCCAAGATTCACTTTATTAGTACTACCGTGTTACAGTGCTAATTAGAGACTCACTTATTAATCTTTCTATGAAGTGGCTATATCTTTGCCCCAGTATAATTCATATACAACCATTCTATTGGGAAGTGCTAAGCGTATCAGTGTTCATTAATTAACAGGCGACATTAACTCTCGTAATTACCCCTATTCAGATATTATTTCATAGAAGTAAAACCCTAGTGATATCTAACGTTCGCCCACTGATTTGTGTTCTACGTATTTCTGCTATAAGAATATAAAACTTAGATCAGTACCCCCCTGAGGTAACTAGAATTCCCGTGCTCTAAAAATACGTGTGTCTAATTCTAGTCTGTGAACTACTACTTGTGCACCAGAACTGCCAGTAATAAATCTAATTAGTGAAATTGAATCTATAAGTAACATTGATGTCTTCCAGTATATAAACTTGCGAACCAACCCAGTGATCAGAAGAGTATACCTGAACGTTGGAAGTGGGAGACTAGGCTCCATCCAGATCCACTAATGCTAGTTGTTCATTTCTATCATTTGTCTTGTACGAGTATTCATACCTTCTTATGCTTCCTATTAATCATCTTCAATAAACGTGATCGTGTGTCTTGTTACCGTGTGTTTATTTTGTGTTCTCTATTCCTCATACCTTGTATTGTGCATGCAGCCTTATATACCCAGTCAGTTAGAACTCACATTACCCAAGTTAATTCTGTAGAAAAACAGGGCATAACATTGGCGGCAACGGTGGTTCTTGATTCGGATAAAAGGTTGCATTACATTGCAAGTTTGGAACAGCCAGAACACGATAACATCATGGCGCACCGTTCTCACATTCCCATCCCACATTATGATGGAGAAACTTACGAGATCGAAACGTTCATGGACATAGTGAAACCCGTACTTGACCTAGTTTATACCACGGACGCAGAAAAGATAGCCGTGACATTAACGCACCTGGGAAAAGCCGTTTCCCTGGTTGCCTACCAAGTGCACCCTGCTCTCACATGGGACGAATTTCGCCCAATAGTGATAGAAGCCATTAAGCCTTCGTTGGGCGTTTTCGTGGCCCACACCCGTATCCAAGACACTAAATTCGAAGGCGATCTAGATGCCACAGTGAATAAGATCGCCCAACATATAAATTTTTTTTCCCCACATTGACCAGAATCCAACAAGAGCAGCAGATTCTGGTTAACCTTGTATCAATATTGCCCTCAGCAGTAAAAGATAATTTCCGTGTGCACGATTTCGTCGGATATCAAAAAGATCTCATCACGATCCGACGTATTTTGGCCGTGCGCACAGAAGCACCCACCCAAATCGCTGTAATAAAGAGGTTTCCCACGCACCCGCAGCACCCCGACCACCAAAACTCCAAGAATGCCTACCCATCCTCATCCTTCCACAACAGACCCACCTACTCTTCCGGCAAGCCCCAACCCAGTAGGCCCCGGTTCCAACCTACCCAGCCACGCAGAATCTTCAACCGGAACAAAACTTACAACACCTACCAAAGTAAAAACCCTACATTAGTAATTATCAACCCCTATGATTTCCCTGCCTGTAGTGCTCAGTGTGCCCTCCATCAAATTCGTGACTCTGCCAAAC
Source organism: Paralithodes platypus (assembly GCA_032716605.1). Lineage (NCBI taxonomy): Eukaryota > Metazoa > Arthropoda > Malacostraca > Decapoda > Lithodidae > Paralithodes > Paralithodes platypus. The sequence continues at coordinate 25,752 of JAVRFV010000351.1, forward strand.
CTCGCCCCTTTACTCCTCGCATTTCTGTAAATGAAGAGGAGTTGGGACAAGAGGAAGAAATGGAGGAAATGCACACCGGAGAAATAGCCCCTATCATGACCTCAGATGATACCGAGGAAACCCTGGAGGAGGTAGATACCGACTCCCAGGATTTTTAAAGTACCCCCCGCCCAAGATGGCCTCGGCGGAGGACGCCATAACTGACCGCACTGCCCCCATTTATTACATGGCCAAAATCAAGGACATTCCTGTCCGCTTGTTAATCGACACGGGAGCTGCCAAGTCATGTTTGTTCAAGTCTTATTATGATCAACACCACCGACTATTTGGCCCCTTGTTAACCACCAAAGCAGAACTAATCTCAGCTGCTGATACCTACGTAAATCTCCTAGGAGACACTTTGCCCCTGTCAGTAACTACTCCTGCCCCCATGCTCGTTGTTATCACACGTTCACAGTATTTTCCTCCCACTGTAAACATTACGATGGTTTCCTTGGACTTGACCTCCTTCAAAAACTCCAGGCCCAGGTTGACTGCGGCCAGAGGCTGATCTCATTCAAAAAAAAATCCAACCCAAAGCCTCTGACAAACCAATCACGCAGAAACCTATTCACAAAAAGAAAAAACACCTTCCCCCTCAACAAACTCTGAGTCAGGGTTACCAAGTTGCAGCTAGCACTAAAGTAACTTCTAACCCCTCCCCTTGCCCCGAGTTCTCTCAAAATATCACTCAATTCGTTGAAAAAATGCCTCAACAAACGAAAGAAGACAAGTCCAAGCAACTCCCTCTCGGTAATCCCCTCAATTCTCGTAACTCTGTCCAGGATAAATCCTCCCATGTTTCCAGGACAGACTCTGATGTATGTAACCACAATTCTATCAAATATTTATGTACACGTGTTTCCAGGGAAAATGCCGACCTATGTACCCAACAATGTTTTCCCCATGCCCCCAGAAATGTTCAGCTATTCCACAACCAACAAAATTCCCCTTGTGACAGTTTTCCGTCAGTAGCTCCCTTCCACCCCCACACAATTCACACCCCTAGAAAACTTCACAACCCCACACTTGACTCGCCCTCTCATGACAAACAAACTCACCAGTCCCAGATAACCTCTAACCAGACCGTGACTGCCACCAAGAAAATTCCCCAAATTCGTCCTGTTAACAACCCCAAATCAATACATCAGTCCTCCACCAATAACTCATGTCCTACACCTAACTCTTCCCCCACCAACCCTCCGCAGTCCCACCAACAAATCCCGTTTTCTAACTCGCTCACCTCTCACCACCCTGACCCTCCCACACGCGCCGTTAATCCTCCCCTCACGCGTGACGACCTAGGGACCCAACCATGTTCCCCCCATGCCCCCAGAAATGTCCAGCTATTCCACAACCAACCAAATTCCCCTTGTGACAGTTTTCCGTCAGTAGCTCCCTTCCACCCCCACACAATTCACACCCCTAGAAAACTTCAAAACCCCACACTTGACTCGCCCTCTCATGACAGACAAACCCACCAATCCCATATAAACTCCAAACAAACCGTCACTGCCACCGACAAAACTCCCCAAATTCGTCCTTCTAACAACCACCAATCAGTACATCAGTCCTCCACCAATAACCCATCTTCTATACCTCACTCTTCCCCCACCAACCCTCCACAGTCCCTCCAACAAATTCCGTTTTCTAAATCCCTCACACCTTGCCCCGCTGATCCTCCCACACGCGCCGTTAATCCCCCCCTCACACATGACCCCCACCAAAGTGACCTTTCCCCCCTTATGCGTACCGAGCACCTGCTCGCCAGTCGACCCCCCACCATCATTAGCCCAGCTGTAGTTCAAGATAAATGCCAAATTCCCCCCCCGCCATCAAAAATGGGTTAACCTTCGACCCATACCCCAAACTCACATGATATTTTCCCCCACTACCACGTCCACCAACCCCAATCGTTGCCTCTTACAATCCGCCATCATTTCCGCTCGCATCAACCACATTCTCGTGGCAAATATCTCTGAGGAATCCCTGACATTACCAAAAGGTCTCATTATAGGAGACCTCGAAACTTTTGATGACCTCCCCATAGATTTTAATGACACCCCTACCAGCCTCCAATTGCCCCCTCTCCCGGACACATTATCCGACCACCAAAAACACAGCATGTACGACCTATTGCTAGAGTTCAGTGACGTGTTTGCCCAACAACCCACTGAAATCGGACAGACCGATGTAGAACAACACATCATTAACACCACAGACATAAGACAACCATCCCGTAGAAAAAATCCCATACAACGCCAGGAAGAGGAACGCCAAGTCCAAGAGATGTTAGAGGCCGGTATTGCCACCCGGTCTGGGGAGCTGTCATGCCCCCGCCGGTGAGAAACTACGCTGCCACTTTTTTCCCTCCCTAAATTAAAATGTAAAACTTGCAAACTAAACAAACACAGGTTCTGGTGTAGGATTAAGGGGAATACTAAATCGGGGGAAGAGCCTGAGACAGAACTAGATATGTCTCGTGATGCCTCACTCCTAGAGGAAGATTTCTTGCCCGACTTTGACGGACCCTGAGCCGTCTTCTTTCCTCATGAGGAGGACTTCCTATGCCAGCTCGACTTTGACTTGTCCCCGGCGGATAATGCGGAGTCAAAATGCGAGCGAGACCTCTTAGCAGCCTGGTCATCTGATGAAGGCTTGGGCTGTGGCAAAGGTGATCTGGCCCTGTCTCGCCGGCTGGCCGAAGCTGGCGTCTCCGGCGGATCTTCGGTCCGAGGTCGCTTTCGGTGGCGGGAGGAAGTGTCACCAGAAGAAGATCCCGGAGGGGGTGAAGTAACTAATGAACTCTTTAACAAATCCTCGAGAATTCGGTCATCCAATTGAATGGATTTATGAGCTACTGTCTTACAGGACGTCACAAATTCAGATCTAATGTGTAGCAGGATAGTTTTACATTGACTATCTTCATGGTTAATAAAGGCACTGCGGAACACTTGGGACAAGATTGGGACAACCAACGACCTCTCGAACAGTCTAGACAAGGGACACACCTTACACAGAGTAAGTGACCGATAATTGCTAAATATTGACAGCCCAGAGCCGCACAGAAAGAGAAATTACTCTTATCCATGATTACACTTCCAACCGCCACGGAGATGTCAACCTTCCTAGGTGCAGTGGTGGGCGCGCTCCGGTGGGACCGGTAATGCGGCAGCCCTCCGTGCTCCTCAGACATAAGGTAATGCGGCAGCGCTCACGCGCTCCTTTGGTCAGCCGACCCGATGCGCTTCCCGCTCCGCGCTCCTGCGCTCCGCGCTCCCAAAAATAGGTATATAATAAAAAAAAGAGTAAAAAACAGCTTCTAGAAGTTATTTAATTATTTACCTAAATTAATACAATCTTTTGTCTTTCACATCATTAAATTCAAAAAATTCAAAAAATTAAAAAAAACTCAAGTCATGGTGTCTTTCTGAAGTTTAAGTTTCTCACTTTCTCAGTTTCTGTAATTCTTTATGTCATATCAATGATATGATTGATATCATATCATGGATGACCCGCTGACCAGTCTCCGACAGTATATATACGGCCGGGACTAGGGTCTTGTCAGTTGTCACGCCCAGTGCCAGGTCCGTATATAATTATATACTGACTCGCCGAAAAAAAATCGTAGCAGCGAAACGACTGCACCTATGGCTTTCATATTTTTAGTTTTTTACCACATGTACCTTACCCTTCTGCATACCCACCACCACTACCCCAAACCCCTCCTCCCACCCACTCGCTGACTATCGGTCGCCTCACAAGGAAAAAAAAGGAAAATCTGTGGCGGCGAAACGATTGCACCAATCGGTTCCATATTTGTGTGACAAGTGCCTTACCCTTCTGCCTTCCCTCCACCACACCCCCAACTGCCTCCCACAACCCACTTCCAGCGTATCCGTACGAAGAAAAGGAAAACAAAAAATCTGTGGTGGCGAAACTACCTCACCAATCGGCTTCATATTTGTAACACGAGTCAATTACGCTTCTACCTTCCCCCCACCATCCCCTAAAGCACCCTCCCACCCCTACATTCAAGTAACATTCCGATGGTATCGATACCATATAATGATAAAAGTCTCTAAAGTCTATAGTGTCTTTTGACTCTTTTGAGCTACGTTCACGACTATCGGGGACCTGATTTCTGGCGAAAATGGACAAGGGGAGTGTTTTTGTTACCATTATCCTTCCTTTCTCACCCAACTTGATAGATTTAGCCCCCCCCAAAAAAAAAAACAACAACTCTGGCACTGGCCAGGTTCTTACCTTTCCAGGGTTTGAAGGTGGCACTGTCAGTCTGTCACTATCATAGTATCACTGTATCACAGTTCACTAACACCGTGAGTAACACCGTACGATGACTGTACACGATAATGACGTTCTTGAACCTGTTGTTGACAGGAAAAATCGCTTCCGGAGCGCCAGAAAGGAGCGCTAAATTCAAGCTGCGCTCCTCGCCTGCACTCCGAGTTCAGATTTTTGCCGCTCCTCGCTCCGCACTCCTCTATATTGGTAGTGCGCACCGGATCGCAGAGCGCAGAGCACCAAATCGGCGCGCCCACGCCCACCACTGCCTAGGTGTCTCGCATGCGAACCTGTGCGAGATAAAATTCCAAGAATCAATGCTCATAAGGACACGCTAGGTTGGAAAAGCTAAGATAAATATACAGTATCTCCATGTAAAAAAGAAGAAAGCTTTGAATAACACGTAAACAATCTTAATTCCCCTTACGTTAAATACATTCCCCAAAAATGCAATTGAGTATTGTGTAGCTGATCATGTGCTACTAAAATTTGTTAACTTCTAGTGAATAACACTGACCTAACCCGTCTTGTGATTCAAGAATCAACCCCGGCGACCAACGCTAAAACGGAATTTGATTCTAAGCCCAGCGGACAAATCGCCAATGACAAAGCAAAACAGTTTAACTGGAAGCTACAAGATCGGAATGGGTGAGTTCGTTTCTCGGCTCAGCCGTTATTAGCGCGGCGGCAGTGGCTCCCCACTTTAATATCCGCCGGCGTAACGTTCGTCTGTCCCAAGCAAAAGAACGTTTTCTTTGTGAAGTTTTTTGGCGGCGGAAAAGGTGATTACGAGGGAAGGCATAGCCGTAACCCTTCGAAACCCGATTTGTTTTAGTAACATGCCGGTTCATCCGGAATCATACTATACGCCGTAAACAACACAAACAAAATTCATTTTTTCAATTTCATTCAATACAATGATGAATTGTAGCCCAGCCTCGGAGTCCCCAGGGGGGGGGACCATAAATGCCCCCTCATCCGACCGACCATCCCCTGACGACCCCACACAATTACCTGGACCTCGGCCTGTTACTCTTTCTATTAATTTCTGCAACATTCGCGGACTTTCCTCTAACTTTCACTCTGTTGAGCACCATCTCTCCTCCTACAAACCTGATCTTCTCTTCCTCACCGAAACTCAGGTGTCTGTAGCAACTTCCAGCAACCCCTTCTCTGTATCCTCCTACTTTCTCTATCCTAGTTTCAAAGCCAAAGGCGGATGTTGTGCATATGTGCACAACAAACTCACTTGCTCTCGTGTTCCCGATTTCGACTCCTCTGAATTCTCAACTTTATGGCTCAAACTTTCCTGTCATTCTCTTACTAAATATTTCTGTGCTGTCTATCTTTCCCCTAACTCTACCAACTTTCCGAAATTCTTTGACTATCTAAACTCTACAGTGGAACACATTCTATCCATTTCTCCTTTCTCAGAAATCTCCATCTTAGGAGATTTCAACGTTCACCACCGCCATTGGCTCTCCTCTCACACTACTGATCCACCTGGTGAACAAGCCTACGTCTTTTCTATCCTAAATGACCTAGAGCAGTTAGTTCAGCAACCCACCCGTATCCCGGATCGCATCGGAGATCGGCCCAACATTCTTGACTTGTTTCTAACTTCTAACCCTTCTTCTTATACTGTCGATCTTTTCTCTCCTCTGGGCTCCTCCGACCATAAACTTATCTCTGTCACCTGTCCTATCTCTCCAGTACAGCCACCCGATCCTCCTAGCCGGCGGCGCTTGTGGCACTTTGGCGCTGCCGACTGGGAGGCTCTTCGGCAGTACTTCTTTGATTTCCCATGGAATGATTTCTGCTTCCATGGCCGAGGACCCTCGGAGAGTGCCGAACGCATTACCGAGGTAATCCTATCGGGCATGGAAGCATACATTCCATTCTCTTTCTCTCAGACTAATGCTAAAAAATCTTGGTTTACTCACGCCTGTTCTACTGCTGTCCGCAATAAGGAGGAAGCATTCAAACGGTACCGACGCCTTAAAACTCAAGACTCTCATTCTTCATATGTTTCTGCCCGGAATCAAGCCAAATCTGTTCTTCGACTTGCCAAACACTCTTTCATCAATAATAAATGCACTGAACTATCCAACTCTAGCTCTTCCCAAGCTTTCTGGCATCTAGCCAAAAACCTCTCCAACAATTTCTCTTCCTCGTCTTTCCCTCCCCTTTCCCACTCTGATGGCACAACCATCACTTCTTCCTCTGACAAAGCTAAACTCTTCGCTCAAACTTTTGCTAGAAACTCCACCTTGGATGATTCCGGTGCTATTCCTCCCTCTCCGCCCTCCTCTCTCTTACTTATGCCTAATATCCTAATCTCTTCTAAAGATGTACTTTCTACCCTCTCTGGGCTTAACACTAATAAGGCGTACGGTCCGGACGGTGTTCCTCCTGTTGTTCTCAAAAACTGTGCTTCCGTGCTGACTCCCTGCCTAGGCAAACTCTTTCGTCTCTGTCTATCCTCTAACGTCTTCCCTTCATGCTGGAAGTTTGCTCACATTCAACCTGTCCCAAAGAAGGGTGACCGCTCTCAACCCTCCAACTATCGTCCAATTGCTCTTATCTCTTGTCTTTCTAAAGTTTTTGAAACTATTCTTGCTTCCAAATTTCTTAAGCATTTCTCTTCTCATAATCTGCTCTCAGATCGCCAGTATGGCTTCCTTAAGGGTCGCTCTACTGGTGATCTTCTTTCATATCTTACTAACTCTTGGTCATCCTCCTTCCGGGACTTCGGTGAGACTTTTTCTATTGCACTAGACATATCGAAAGCCTTCGATAGAGTCTGGCATAAATCTTTAATTTCTAAACTACCCTCCTTCGGTTTCTATCCCTCCATCTGTGCCTTTGTCTCTAATTTCCTTTCCGGCCGTTCCATAGCCGCGGTTGTGGACGGCCATTGTTCACTTCCTCACCCTATAAACTCCGGTGTTCCTCAGGGCTCTGTCCTATCTCCTATTCTCTTTCTAATTTTTATAAATGATCTCCTTAACTGTACCTTAATTCCCATCCATTCATACGCAGACGACTCAACCTTACACTACTCCATTAGTTTTTCAGAACGCCCCAGCCAGCAATCCCTCAACGACAAACGTAATGAAGCCATAGAACTCTTAAATTCTGATCTAAATACTATTTCCAATTGGGGCAGAGAAAACCTTGTTAACTTTAATGCTTCCAAAACCCAATTTCTCCATCTATCTACCCGTCAGGATCTCCCAGCGGACTATCCCTTATTCTTCAACAATACAAAAATCAACCCTTCATCTTCTCTCAATATTCTTGGTGTCTCTTTTTCTTCTGCTCTCATTTGGAAGGACCATATTACCAGTCTTGCTAAGGCAGCCTCCCAGAAGCTGGGTGTGCTCAACCCGCCTTAGGGTGTTCTTTTCCCCTGCACAGCTTCTTGCTCTGTACAGGGGCATAGTGCGCCCTTGTATTGAGTATTGTTCACATGTGTGGGGAGGTTCCTCTCACACCGCTCTCCTAGACAAAGTTGAAAGGAAGGCCTTTCGTATCATTAACTCCCGTCCACTCACCAACTCTCTGCAATCTCTCTCTCTCCGCCGCAATGTTGCATCTCTCTCGCTATTCTATCGCTACTATAATAATCAGTGTTCCTCAGAGCTATCCCAGTGCATACCACCTCCTTTACGTAGGGCACGTGGTACCCGTCTTGCAACTCAATCCCACCCCTACTCTGTGCAACTCTCCAACCCAAGAGTGAAACGTTACTCTCAAACTTTCTTCTACTCAACAGCTGAGCTCTGGAACTCTCTCCCAGAATCAGTCTTTCCCTCTTCCTATGACTTAAATTGCTTCAAACTCTGTGTGTCCAGGCATTTTGGCTCGAACGTCCCTTGATTTTGGCCCTGTCACTCTTTCAACTATGGGGGAGGCACTCGCTATAGGCAGTTATGCCTTTTGCCTCCCTCAATCAAATAGAAAAAAAAAAAAAAAAAATTGCAATCCCGTACCAGTCGAGGAAAACTGAATTTTAACATAACTCAGAGTGTTTCCCGGCGGAAAAACCACGCAAAACACCCGGAGACACGTTGTTATGTAAGTCTCACTTGAATAAAAATCCCGGCTAACAACGTGTACATACATGGCGTGGTTATACATAAAAAACAATCAATAATCAATTACAACACTTCCTAACCATATACTGTACTGTATATATGCAATCTAATGAGGCCAACTAGATGGGAGCAAGTGGCGATGAGTTCAGTCAATTGCACAAACCTGCGATCCAGCGTCGACCCCACAACACGTAGAACACACGATGATAAGATTGCAGAGCAGTATGGCTCTGTGCCGGACACCTCAGCTAAGTGAGAAAATCCAACGGCACTAGCCCACGAAGCATACTTGTTGCACACCCTGAAGGGACCGAGCAACAGGCTCCAGTTCACCCTAAAAGAAGCCTCATGACTACATAGTGAACTAATAGTGAGCTAGGGTAATAAATCAGAACACATGGGGACACTTGCCTTATCACAACAAGAGCTCCACCTAACACGAATGCTTAGACCCAGAAAAACAGTCTCCAGGGCCCGTATTTAACACTTCAGCCTACACCTAGTCGATAATCTAACCTGACTTCAGCACTATCATGTACAAATGAGTAAAGACTCACTAGCGCCAAGGAAAGGTGACGAACTAGGTTAGGCAGGAGTGCCAGGGACGCACGTCCACACTGAGTGGGCCCGGGGAGAATAAGAACGAACAGCCGCTACAAGGAGGGTAGCGTGCCGTACCCAAAACAGCAGACGCACGGGAAGTGCATTGCTAGATCAAGTTTAATTATTAATTTTAATTATTTTTTATTAGTTTTTTCTAGTAGTGGTACCCACATCATAAGGACGAGTCCGTGAGTGTTTTTTTAAGAGCGTTTCGCTCACGATGTGTGGCAATCGTATTTAATCTCTCCCCGGGCGGGAAGGTTTGAACAGCAAGCTAGAGTTCAAGATTGGCCATTACCTACGTTAAGGCGCATCGTCAATGATGAAGGGGCCACTAATAAATAAACCATTAGCACCAAAGAAACAGACCCAGAGCAGTCCCTCACCTGGGCAGCACTTCCACCTTTAGTTTGAGTCCTTGGAGTACCGCATATATTCATTAGTTTCACTGATTTCATTAATTAGGTTTATTTGTAATTTAATTGGTGAGTTGGTGAATAAATATTAATTTATCCCTGAGGGGGTCCTCGCTGGTAGCAAACTGGGCACGGGAGTGTTCTGAAGACGAGGACCACTGGTCCACTGCTGGAGGCTGACTGCACCACCAAAATAGAGGGTGATGGCATTGTCACATCTGTCATAATACCCCCCCCCCCCAGAGGGAAGGAGGAAAAAAAAGAATATGCCCCGCGCATCCTACCGCATGTCGTACAAGGCGACTAATAGGGGGGGATGGCGTTGACTTGTGGACCAACAGCCATTACTATACTGTACAGTGAAGCCTTGTTATTGGTGCTGGTTGTGTTTCATATGGCAGTGCTGCATTGTTCTAGTCCAAGTTGCCTTTTGGCAGCACACTGGTGGTGGACGTCGCTCCCTCCGGACCCGGACCTGGCGCCATGGGCCCAACCTGGATGAAATGGATCCAGAGGGTACAGTGCGTAGTGTTTCTCCGGATTGACACTCCGCCCAACAGTATAAGGGCCCGAACCTGGTGGTAACGCTCCAGGAGGCTGCCCTGTCATTGGGTGTAAAATACCAGACCAGTCGTAGTGCCGTATACGCGCACAGGGTGCGTCCCTGTGGCGGGTTCTGGTGAGGCGCACCGAGGCCACTGGATCCTACCCCATTGTAATATCTTGGGGGAAGGTGCTGGGAATGGTCCCTGGGGTAGACTGGAGCCGGAGTTCTTGGGGGGGGGGGGGGGGTGATCACCATTTGCCAGCCTAATCACCAAATATGACTCGACCTAAAGTGAAACAACATAAGTCCGATGTTCCAAAACCGCACAGGATACGGACAAATGCCCCCCACAGTCTCAGACTTACTAGTGTGAATGTTGGTAGTTTGAATCTGCGTGCAAATAAGTGGCTGAGATGTGTGAGAGGAGGCGAGTGGATGTCTGCTGTGCCCAGGAAACACTCTGGAAAGGGTATGGGGCACAGTGGATTGTTGGAAGAAAGAAAAGATATAGGATCTACTGGAAGGGGGTGAGATTGATAAAGCGAAAGGAGGAGTGGGTGTTCTGGTGGCTGAAGAGTGGGTGGAAAGTGTGCTTCAGATTACGAGAGTTAGTGAAAGGCTGATTGTTTTGAAGTTGAAAGTTGGTGAAAGAATTCTGAATGTGATATCTGCATATGCCCCTAAGGCTGGCCTACAGAAATAAATAAAAGAGGACTTCTGGAATGACACCATCAGTGACGTGCCTCTCGGAGAATGAAATAACAATCCTGGGAGGGGACCTGAATGGTCACGTGGGAGCATCTGCAGATGGATACAAGGGAGTACATGGAGGAAGCAGTGGCGTAGCTAAGGGGGGGGGGGAGGCTGTTTGAAATCGCCTCCCTGGCCCCTAAATGTATCCAAAAAAACATTAATATAGTACCGGTATTTACATAAAAGGTCCTGGAGTGGCGGCGTCTACGCCGTGGGACCACCTCCCGGAGCTGCCGAACATGGATGGCTGCCAACCCTCCCGGCCGGAGACAAGATCACCAACCAGTGGAGGACAGCCGGCTGCTGACCGTGGGGAGCTGTTTCCGGGAGCAAAACCGTCAAAACCATCCCCTGCCCCCTCCCTGGGGGCACGAGTCCATGGAGCGGTTTCGGTCGCGCCGGGCAACTACCACACCTCTCACACCAAACACACACATTACACTGTTTTTCCTACACCGAGAAATGACTCTCCGGCTCTCATTTCTCAAAGACTCCTTCTAGCCAGAGACATTGAGAGCAACCCAGGACCCACCTACACATACACATGTCGAACTTGCTCAAAACCCATCACTTCGAGGTGCCAAATTAAGGGTTCAGTTCTCTGCAATTCATGCAGGAACTGGACCCATTTCACCTGCACAACACTTGCCTCCAAGAAACACTACACAAACACTTGGACCTGTTCTTCATGCCCCTCCCTTCCCAGTCAAATTCCTCTCCTAAATACCCGTCCACCTATCCCTCCCATACCATCAACTCCCTCCCCTAAAACCCGTCCACCTCTTCTCTCCATCCCACCTAACTTTCCCACACCATCCACATCCTCAACTCCACACACCACACCCCAACCTAACCCATTCCTACCCTCATCTCCTGCACACCAATCCCCACCCCCACCACCACCTCAAACCTCCCCACCCCCACCCCATCCTCGTGCAGCAGCACCCAACATACACCACACACACAACATTAACATTCTCCAACTAAACATTGATGGCATCAACACAAAGAAACACGAACTCTCACATTTCATCAAACAACACAACATATACATTGCCATCATACAAGAAATAAAACTCCGCACAACACAAAAAACACCTACATTTCAAGAGTTCACCGCCATTAGACAAGACCGGGCTGTCGGCGGTGGCGGTGGCCTCATCACCCTGGTACACAAAGACATAACATCTATAGTCACCAGTGCACATACCAAATCCCTCCTCCCCCCAAATGATAACACAACAGATATACTACTCTAAACTATAGACCAGTTTCACTTACTAGTATTGTATGCAAGATTTGTGAAAAGCTAATTAGGAAGAGATGGATGAAAATGTTGGAGAGAAAGAAAATAATAACCCCAAAGCAATTTGGATTCAGAGAAGGGACATCTTGTGTTACCAGTTTGCTATGTTATTACAGTAGGGTGATAGATGTACTCCAAGAAAGAGGCGGATGGGTGGACTGCGTCTACTTAGACCTTTCCAAAGCATTCGATAAGGTACCACATAAGAGATTGTTATCTAAGCTTGAGACGCTAGGATGTGTCAGGGGGAGTTTGCTGAAATGGATGGAGAGCTATTTAACAGATAGGGAAATGAGGACCAACATTAGAGGAACTTACTCATCGTGGCGGAAAGTTGAGAGTGGTGTGCCGCAGGGATCTGTGTTGGCACCTCTCATGTTCCTTATGTACGTGAATGACCTGCCGATAGGCATAAACTCTTACATGTCAATGTTTGCAGATGACGTAAAAATTATGAGACAAATAACAAATAAAAGTAGTTGTGAGGAGCTGCAAGGGGATTTAGATAAAATATACGAATGGAGCACCAAGTGGAAAATGAAATTTAATATAAGTAAATGTCATGTGTTAAATATGGGAAGAAGTGTGAATAGACCAAATTGGGAGTACAGGATGGGAGATAATAAAATTAGCAAGGCCGAAAAAGAAAAAGATTTAGGGTTGATTATACAAGATAATTTGTCGCCAGAGAAACATATTAACAAGCTCTTTAGCGGAATGTATGCAATGGCCGGGAATATGAAAGTTGCTCTGAACTATTTGGATGAGACCATGGTAGCGAAAATTATGAAGAGTATGATTAGACCAAGATTGGAGTATGCAGCAGTGGTGTGGTCCCCGCATCTAAAGAAGCATATTCACAAGTTAGAAAGAATCCAGAGAGCAGTCACTAGATTGGTTCCAAGTCTCAGAGAACTGCCATATGAAGGGAGGCTAGACAAATTAAATCTACCGAGTCTAAAAGAGAGGAGAGAGAGGGGAGACATGATAATGATGTACAAATGTACCCGGAGGCTGGATAGGGAGGATATATTAATTATGGATACAGGAATAACTAGAGGCCACAGCTACAAAGTAAAAAGACCTACCTGCAAGAACGATATCAGGAAGTTTAGCTTCCCCTATAGATGTATTGACAAATGGAATGGGCTGGAGGAGGAGGTGGTAGGGGCAAGGAACATCCATATTTTCAAGAAAAAATTGGATAAAAAGTAGACTGAGAGACGGGACAACACGAGCTTAGCTCAACTCCTGTAAACTACAATTAGGTAAATACAATTAGGTAAATACACCAACATCAACTGCTCTTCTTTGTATTTCTTTCATGACTCATTTCATATATATATTGAACAACCATTGGGACATCACACACCTGGGTTCATTCTCCCTACATAGTGATACCTTTGCACCCTCATATCTTCACTGCTTTCAGCAACGTGCCATCTACAGTACTCCGTATATTCTCAGTGGAGGTGGACCTAGAATGACGTGGGCTCGGGTACCCTGGTCCGATCTTAAAATAAAGAACTTGACAACGGAAACAGCCATTGACAGGGCTGCCTGGAAAGCCGCCATTTAGGACGTGCGACTGTAACCACATTCTCTGTGGATAAAGCAGTCTTTAAACTTGTATGTACAGTAAACTCCCTTTTAGCCAAAAATGTCAGTTAATCAAAGGTTTTGCTCTCCGTATTTTTCAATAGTTTTCACTTATTTAAGCCTTTATGGATGCTTAATTACATCAATTTAACCCCTCTGAAGTAGACATAGCTTGAATTAGATGATAATTAGAAGTTAAGACAGCCTAGAAATGGTTTTAAATGCAATGAAAACAGTATATTTGGCCATTTGTACACCTATTTAGTTCTATATGGAGGGACTCTCGTTTATCCGTAATAATCTCTTATCCAAAATGTCAAAAGACTCGTGATTTTTGGATAAAAGGGAGTTTACTGTATGTACTTTCCAGACCTTCTCTATCGACTCTGTCATATGTCTTCTCCAAGTCCATAAAAGCAGCATACAACTTTTATCCCTTCTCCAGATATTTCTGGAAAATTCATTTCAAGCCAAAAATCTGGTCTACACCTACCTATATCACCTATGTGGAGTTCGCCACTCTGCTAGTGGTACCGAGGAGAGCACTGCCCTTTGTTGTTGTTTGAAAATTGGTGCAGCAGACTGTTCGAAGGGGCGGAGCGCTCCCCTGCAAAGATGGGCTCATCTGGCACTTTTTGTAGTTCGACATCAAGGGCTCTCTTGAAGCTGTCTAACAAGACGCCCCTCATATCTTTTACTTGCCGCGGGAGTTTGTTGAAGAGACGTGCTCCTCTATGTGATAACCAGCTCTATCGCAGAGAGCCCATAGCACCCCGTTTTTTTAAATTGGGCATATCGCATTCCCAGGCTTTCCTATTACTGAACTTTATTGCTATTGGGGTATGTAGATTCGGTACAAAACCCTCTGCGATTTTCCACGTACAGTGTATATATTATTAAGTAACGTTCCCTTCTACGCTCCAAAGAATACAGCTTTTGTGATTTTAAATGCTCCCAATAGTGTACCGGTAACTATTTTACCGAGTTTATATGCGAGGTGAAGTTCCTTTGTGCACTCACCAAGTCACTAATTTCACCTGCTTTGTATGGAGATGTTAATACGTTATAGCATTCTAGCCGGGGGTGGGAAGTAATTCAATTCAATGTTGCTTCTGTAGTGACTGGATACACAAGAGATGTAGTGGAGCTAGAGGACCTTTGACAAGAATCATAGACTTTGAATGTACAGTGTGCAAGGGAGATCTTGTATTAAATGACCCGCCTGTCGGTGTTGATTTCGACAGTGTAACGCTGGAGTGTGTGAATAAGTTCTGCTACCTGGGCGATACGGTTTCCGCCGGAAGTGGCGCTGAAGCTTGCTCCATTGCTAGAGTCAGAAGTGGCTGGGGAAAGTTTAGAGAGCTGTTGCCACTCCTGACCATGAGAGGGCTCCCACCCCACCTTAAAGGGAAGGTGTATACCTCATGTGTTAGGAGCGCGATGACCTATGCCTCGGAGACGTGGCCAGTTAAAGCGGAGGATGTCAATAGAATGGAACGGAATGAGAAGAAAATGGTGAGATAGATGTGTGGGGCTAATCTTAGGGACAGGGTATCAAGCAAGGAATTGAGAAGGCATCTGGGCATTAGGAGTGTCAGTGAAGTGATGCGCACGAGCCGACTTGGTTGGTTTGGACATGTGGAGAGAATGAATGATCAGAACTGGGTGAAGAAATGCCGGACTGTGAACGTGGGGGGAGCTGCGCGTAGGGGTGGACCTAGAATGACGTGGGCTCGGGTACTCCGGTCCGATCTCAAAATAAAGAACTTGACAACAGAGGCAGCCCTTGACAGGGCTGCCTGGAAAGCTGCCATTTAGGACCTGAGACTGTAACCACATTCTCTGTGAACAAACGGTCTTTAAACTTGTATGTAGGCTATGTATGTATCATCCACCATGCTGTATCCTTCACACCCCTCCCTCTTCTCCTAACTCCACATACCTCCTCACATGCTGCACACATATCTTTCTTAAACACTTTGCTCACATCTTCCACTTCCTCCATACCCTCCAAGTCAAACCTACCTAACCGTCTCTCTACTGCTCTCTTGAATTCTTCCCTACACATGTTGCATCTAATATAATACAATTCAGTTGAATAAATATTTACTGTATGCATAATGATAACTAAACTACTGTATATCTCATTGAAACTACAGTAGTTCATTAAATTATTATAATCAAGTGTACAACTACTGACAAATATTTGTGAGCTCTTGCAATTTTCTTTATGCAAATAATATCCATTTATATTGATGTTCATATTAAATCAGCTACAGTATATATTAACACAAATATAATAATGTATATCTAATTTGATCTGAAGATCAATCTTTATGGATATATTTGCGTGAAGAAAATCGCAAGAGCTCACAAACAATTTTGTCAGTAGCTGTACATACTGTAGTGTCAAGAAAAAAAATCCCTTTAATTATTTTGTCTATCATAAAATGGAGATTTCATTATTAAGCCTAATTTGATTTTTCTTTCTTTTTTCAGGTGATCTGGAGTAGATGTGAAGCATGTCATCAAGAATAAAGTGTAATGAACCACCAGCTGCCTTGTAGGATGAGCCCCTTTGGCCAAAAGATAGGTCCACAGCCTATAATTGTAGTTGGAAGTTAGTCAGAGCAGGCACCCCATTTATAATGTGCTTTAACCCGTGGAGCCCCGGCTAGTTTTGTAATGTTTGTTCACCAGAACCCCGGCGGTTTTCAAAAAATGGTTTTATTCCAGAAACAATAGCGAATGGGTTAGGAATGAAGGAAAAACCACGAAAAAACGCTCAAAAAGCTTAAACAATGGTCTTACAGAGCCCCCGAAAACGTATTTTACAAGAGTAAAAAATTAAAGGCAATTACCCCAAAAAAACAGGTTATTGCGCGCTCACGCGCACGCACGTGGACTTTGAGAGTTTTCAACCATCGGCACGGTTGCGTGGGATACGTACACAGTTCCCATACAAATCTGAGCCCTCTTGAGCAATTAGGGTGACGCGTCAGGCGCGTCTCTGGGGCTGTGCGTTACATACATCAACGACGCGTCGCTGGGGCTGTACGGATTAAGGGGACCGCCCAGTATTTACTAGGGGGTGACTGAACTTCGTCCGATTTTAACACCTTAAGAGCGGCCTATGCGGTTTATTTATATGTACCGCCCAGCGGGGTGTTTTTAGCCAAAATAGGGCTGTTTACGTGATCATTTTCATGCCTAAATAAGACCCAGAACGTAAAACAAGTATCTATCCCTGAAAGGGCATAAACAGAGCTTTCGAATGACACCATAACGATCCTTTTATGATGGCTAGTTTTCTTGCAATAACCGTGCAACGCGAGTGCAAAAAGCATGTAATTAGGCACTTTCCCCATACAATTCCTTATATAGCGAGTGAGAGAGGTAGGAGGGAGGTGAGATTCGTGTCAGTAGGTTCGCCGCGGTGGTCTGGAGCAGTCATACGCTCGCTATTCTCCTGCCACCACTTGTCTCTCTCTCTCAGCAACATTACGTGCTGAAATTGCCACTCGAGTTATGTCGAGCGCCGCCACATAGTCCAGCTTTATTTAACTCGACTTATGTGGTGAGCCGCTAATTAAGGGTTAATGAGATTTCGCACACTTATAAAGGATGATGGAAGGAGGAAAATATTATTTTATTTTTCTCTCTAGGTCAATTAGTTCCTGAATTAGGGTGGAAATTAGTTTGAAAATACAAACAAATTTCCGTTGTTGATAGGCTTGAAAATCAAGCACTGTACAATCTTTTCAGAGTGATCAGACAACACAGGACAGGTGGTTTTACAACTCTCGGCTATTTTTTTTTTTTTTTATCTAATTGCTGAATTAGGTGACTCGGAAATTAGGTAATTATTTTTTACTCGGTAGTTAGCTACCTATGCCAAGGGGCTGTGCCTCAATAAGTCGGAAATGCAAAAAAAAAACGCAAGAGATTTATGGAGCATTTCATGCGCTTTCCAGCGGTATAACTACCGTATAAGTACCATCCTTCTACGATCAGTAGTTACTGAGTTATTGTCAATCAAAGGTCGAAAACTTACATTTCGAGAAAAAGACTTGTAAAGTTCAGTGATGTCTTCACTCCAGTCTAATTACAGTACATATAACGCTATTTCGGTTTTAGGCATTTATACATAAGTTTATATATTTATATATACCGTAAGCTTTCCACTAATATTTAGCACCTGGTAATTTTTTCTATATACAGACATACCACAACCGCCTCCCCATATTTGTCCCGTTGCGGGGTGCTACGGCGCCCGCGAAAGTTTGAAATAATATCGATTTAGAATAATTTCCCGTTGTTATTTTGCTTTGGGAGTTGCCACACTGACAGATGACTGACGTACATTGATGTTTCTGGGTTCAGCTAAATATTCCAAATTCCATCGATTTTCACCCCCCAACACTGGGGGGTCCCCTTAACACTGCTTACGTCTCTATCATAATAATGCCAAGTTCTTACAATTAACTCTTTCCAGCTCCTATTGGCGCCATGGAGTAATTTGAGGGCGGTTTGAAAGACCCGGGCTAAAAACTTTCCCTGGAAAATTCTGTGCTGCCAGATCGTCGTGAAATTTGTTATGGTGTTAGGCGAAGCAGTAATGTGTGTGTGGGCATCAGAGGTGGGCACTTCCGTAAACCACTAATTCCGCTGGAGCGGAAGTCCTATCTTAACTCGGCAGCTGCAGGAAGATTTAGGAGGTCCTACTGGGCAGCTGCGGGAAGACACTTAACCCTCTCCGACATATGACGCAATTTTGAGCCTATTAGGGATACTTTAAAGCCTTTATTACCATCAGGGTTTTTTACAAACCTTTATTTTAGTTACTTCAACCTCTGCAGTTGTCTTTGAGTTAGATGTGGGCAGAAAACTAATTTTGGAGAGGTAATTATAAGAGTGAGAGAACTCTATTTCTTATTGCTAATCTGGCAACCTCTGCGTCATATATGTCTGAAGGGGTTAAGATCCTAGGCCTAAAAAAAAAACATTTAAAACACCCCAGTGGCACTTTTAAAAAAGCAATTTGTGTTTAGGTGAGATAATTTCCCTCCATTACTTTCTACCACTCCTACACATGTGTGCCCCCCCCCCCTTTTTTTTCCTCCTCAATGAGAGAAAACTACTAAAACTCCAGATGGCGGTGGGGGTCTTATTCAAATGACTATCGTGTGTGATGCACCATTGAGGGTTTTCGTAATTTAAGAGGTTTAATACAGTTCGCAACTTATCTAGGACACATAGTTGTGTAGTATATTTTTACTAGATTAATAATATGATGGTTATATACTCGTTAATGCAGTGAATATATAATAATTAACATAATTTGATACATAAATATCAGCTTCCTGACCTAGAAATTTAGTTTCATCTAATGTGGTGTAATAGGCTGGGTGAAATGTGTAATACTCATTGAAGTATTGTATTTAGTTACTAACAAATACGTGTTTCAGCAGATATTGGCTGAACATACGGTATTACGGAACATACGCCTGCGCACTAGCTTCTTTCCTACAAAACAAGCTATCGTGCGCTTTTAAGTTACCAATTTATAATCCACTATCAAATCGGGCTGCTAAATAGGTTACCGGCTACATTTTTTATTAGACTTGTGACAGGAAATTAATCAATGTAAATCAGAATGTCATAGAACACAGTGGCAGCAAATTACATACGTGGAGATGCAGGAAATTCGAAAAGGATGATGGCAAAAAAAAATTACAACTGCCTTTTCCACGGCCGAAGGTTTAGGTGGTCAGCTGACCGCGGCGGGATATACGTACACAGTGTTGCCAGTGGAAGTAACCAATAATTAAAAACAAAAACACCCGTTTTTCGTATCTGATTAAAAAAAACTGTTTCCCCTCTTTAACTTACTGGTTGCCTCATTTATTAACAAAGGTATTCTTTCCCTCCCCTCTTTACTTTTACTCTTTCTAATCTTTAATCTCTCCTATCAGATCCTATCTAATAACTCTTTCGGCATGGTGCCGTTGCTAACAAAGATAACTAATTAAGAACACATCATCATCTTTATATATTCGGGTGAGTCTAAATTCTTTTTCATTTAGTCTTGTCCTAGAAGGACACATCAATTTTAATAGAAACCACCAGGTTAGTCAACCACTCTCTCTTTCTTTCTTTATCATATGCGGGCCCAATATGGGTCCTTAAACAAATATATTCTGGTATGCTGGATCAGGTGTGTGTATGTCTGGAGCTGTGCTTTACCACCTCAGAGCTGGCCAGTAGCTCTTCTGGAAGTCCTCAGGGGTGGTCTGGGTTGTGACTTTAGGTGAGGGCGAGGTAACTGGAAAGGTGGAATCCTGGTTCTCCTTTGTGCCCGGGTGAGAGAGAGCAAGTAGGTTGCAGTGTGATAACCTGGTGGGCTCTGAGGAGTGAGTGACCCCTGGAGTCCGCACGTGGCAACCTTTATACTCAGGCCTCCCGCTCTCCCGCGCTGTGATTGGCTGAATGGCACGCGCCGTGACACGCTCGCTCTGGATTCTAGCTTGCTTCACCTCCTCTTTCTTTTCTTCAAAATAAGTCCCAGGAAGCTGATTATAACCCTCTTTTGGCGGCTTACGGGAGTACAGGGCTGGCACCGAGGTATTACTTAACGAATAATCAGAAGGAGCTCTTCGGGCAGAGAAAGAGAGTGACTTTTGAGGTGGAGTCATAAGTCCAGCCTCGCGCTCCGATAATGGAGGCCGCTGATTGGCTGGTGAGCGTGGCGTGGCACGTAGTCGTGAGCTGTCAAAATCAGCTGGCTGTGCAAGTAAGTAAAAGGGAGCTCCGTGATTGGCAGAGGATTTATCTACTTTAATCATTATTTTTCAGTGCCTTGTGGTATGCATGTGTACAGTATCTAAGCCTTGTTTTCTGTTATGTCTCGATTGAGTGCAGAATCTCTATTCAGTCACATTATCCTTAGATTTAAAGATCATTGCATTCGCTCCCGGGCAAATGGAGACGTTTAGGCAGTCTCCTCACGCCATATGCCTCTGTTTGCCAATTACATTATTCAGTAATAACACCTATCACTGTTTTCACTCAACTCTCTTTTCCATTATAAACTGCGTCTTTCTATTGACTTTTCCATTTATATTATTTAA
>JAVRFV010000352.1:0-62500 GCA_032716605.1 Paralithodes platypus
ACTACCGGTGCCGTCTACTATTTTGGCTACTATTAAGCTTAAAAAAAAACACATCCCTAAGATCCACCTACTAGATTAATTTGTAAAAATTTCCCCTTCGCCGGGTGATAGGTCGGTTTCCTTTCTCCCTCATTTATACACGACTCGCTAATCGCTCAGCCAGGAAACAATAATAGACACCCTTAAAAAACATCGATAAGTGCTCAAATATTGACAAAGGAAATGGACACATGTCCTGAAAAATAAGGTCATCTCAAAAATCCGCCAAACTAATGGGCCAAGCGTCTTGAAATCTGAAAACTAATGGGACTAAACATAAGGGAGGAAGGGGTCCAGAAAAAGCAACGACCTCCTCCTTAAATGCTAACGAGTTGTGTTAAGAGAGGGAGGGGTCGCCATGCAGAGGATAAGAGAAAGGAGAGGAATACACGCCGCGCTGAATTTAAGAGGGAAAAAAAAAAAAAAAAAAAAAAAAAAAGGACAAGTGGGGATTGGGCCTGAGTAGATAGATAGATAGATATAGATAGAATTTAAGGGGGCAGTGCTTGGTTTGTAGTATATGCATTTATTTATTTAGAATTTTTTTAGTGTAATCACTAGACCTCAGTAAAGCTTAAATTAGCATCCCTTAGACCCGCTTTCAAGATAAGTTTGTAGATTTTTCGGTAAAAAATTGCCTGTCCGAAGGCCGGTTCCTTCTAAAATTACAGACTCGCTATCGCTCGCCAGGAAAAAAATCGACACCTAAATGGCACGGAAGGTCTAAATATTGACACATAAAAATTGCCGGGTGCAAGGTCTTAAAATAAATTAAAAAATAAATCGACAAATGAATAGAAACGAAACGTCCCCCCCCTTAAAAATAAAAAATTCGTCAAAACTAATATGTTAAACATGAGGAAGAAGGAGGTCCAGAAAAAGCGACTACTTCCCCTTAACTGGCAAACATACAGACTTGACGAGACTTAACGGGAGATTTCCACTTGAAGGATTTTCGAACCTCCTTCTCCCTCATGTTTAGCCCCATTAGTTTTGATTTTTTAAGACGTTCGCCACCATTTAGTTTTGGCGATGGTTAAGAAACTTTTCGACCCATTCCATTGCTCAATTTCAAGAATATTTCCACGTGCAACATTTTGGGAAGAACGATTTTTTTTCCTGGCGAGCGATAGTGAGCCTGCAATATAAGGGGAACTGGCCTTCGGCCTGGACATTTTCTACCGAAAAATCTACAATTTATCTTGAAAGGTGATCTAGGGGGTGTAATTTTAAGCTTGAAGGAAGTCTATGGAACACACTAAAAACCTGCCCTTAACCCTTTCAGCATTCCAGGACGCGTTTTGACTTTATCCTGGGTAACATTACAAGATATTATTCAGTTTTAGAAGGCCCTCAGGTAATCAAGTGGGTAAAGTTATAATTATATATTAACTCTGAATTCCACAATTCCTTCCTAACCTCAAAAAAACCAAAAAAAAAAACAAAAAAAAAACCGTCTACTGATAACCATAATAAAGTGAAGAAAGGCGTCCTCAGATCTTGAAAGGGTTAGATATTTGTTATTTGTGCTCTAGGCTGAACTACGTGTGAAGAGAGAACGAGAGGGAATCAGATAATGCAGACTGGCATATCTCGGTATATATTCCGGTGTATCTAGATCGCAAAGATACAATCGATCTCAGTCCTAAGTAATATTAATCAGAATGAAATAATTACTAAAACATTTCTGCTGGTTTCAAAAAAAAAAAAATGATAGAATATACTGCGGTAGGCCTATTTAGATCCAAATGGAAACAACTTTGTTTTCTTATTAGTTGTTGATACTTTAACAATTGGGCTTATGTCGAATCCAAATTGGGTTGTATATATCCCAAAAAGTTAAATATAAATTTGTGCATGTGTTTTCCTTCTAAACCCTGTATCGATAAGCTTGACAAGATGGAGGTTATGGGGTAGG
This sequence comes from Paralithodes platypus, assembly GCA_032716605.1. NCBI lineage: Eukaryota > Metazoa > Arthropoda > Malacostraca > Decapoda > Lithodidae > Paralithodes > Paralithodes platypus. Next base: position 1,958 of record JAVRFV010000352.1, read on the forward strand.
CCGCAAGCAAGCAAGTACAGGGAAGTGGAGGGTTGTGGGGGGGGGCGTGGGTCATAGGGGGGGGGGGGTCGGGGGGAGGGGGGGGGGGTGGGGGGGGGGGGGGGGGGGGGGGGGGGGTGGGGGGGAAGGGGGGGGGTGGGGGGGTGGGGGGGGGAGGGGGGGGGGGGGGGGGGGGGGGGGGGGGGGGAGGTGTGGGGTAATGGGGGGGGGGGGGAAAAGGGGGGGGGATTAGGCTTTTCAGGCTAGGGCTAGGCCTGAATTTATTGCCCCTGATTTGACCACCATCTTAAGAAATAGCAACCCACAACCCCCCCCCCCATCCTTCTTTCCTATGTCCTCTGCTACCCCTCCCTCCCTCTTCCCCCCCCCCCCCCCCACCCTTTCTCTCTTTGGTCGCTATTTATTTAGGGTTCTTTTTTTTTTTCGTTACTGTTCTTTTCTGTTTCTTCGTAACAATTTTTGGGCTGCCCTTTCTTTTCATTTATTATATGTTCTCAATTACCCCCTCCCCTCTCCTCTGGAATGGATCTCATCTTGAGTCCCAAACTAATGTAGAACCTGCCTGTCCAGTAAAACATTATTATGTTCTTATGTTCTTAATACTTACAGCCTCTGTTTGTTTGTTTACAGGTGAGTGGGTGAAGGCGAGATATGGATACCAAGGAGAGAATGCCAGAGGTACTGTGGTAAGTCAGTCACCATTAAGGGAAGTTATTTGGTTTGTTCCCTAGACCTCCATCAAGCTTGAATGGAACCTCCCCACACATGCGAACAGTACCTGATAAATGGGCGCACTGCGCAGCCCTTGTACAGAAGCTGTGAGGGGGGTGAAGAACCCATGGAGACGGTTGAGCACACCTAGCTTCTGGGAAGCTGTTTTCGCGGTTTCGAGGTTCGAACTTTGGGGTTCGTTCTCCGATTTTGGGTCCCTTACTGCAAAGTTCCATTTTCGTGTCAAGTCCAGATCTACTGTAGTCTATGCTAAGGTTAATCAAAATTCCTTATCCCTTTATATGCAGTATATACTGGTATATCTATCTATCTATCTATCTATCTATCTATCTATAATTACTATCTACGAATGACGGATTAAGGGGGTATAGTCCTTGATTTTTGGTCTATATATTTATTTATTTATTTATTTTTGAGTTTCCTCGCTAGACCTCCATCAAGCTTAGAAAAAACCCCCCCTAGACTTCCTTTCAAGATAGATTTGTAAATTTTTCGGGAGAAAAATGTATCGGCCAAAGGCCGGTCCCTTCTAAAATTAGAGGCTCGCTTTCGCTCGCCAGGAAAAAAACGACACCTAAATGACACGAAAGGATTTAATATTGAAAACAAAAATGAAGCGAAAAGTCTCAGTCGCCAAACTAACGGAACGAACGATATCAATATCAAAACGAATATGCTACACATGAGGGAGAAGGGGGTCCAGAAAAAGCGAGTAGTACCCCCTTAAGCGGGTTGTTCAACTTCTTCCCACCCTCCTCCCTTCCCTGGCATCTCAGCACCCCCTCCCTCCCCTCCCCCATTTGCACCTCCCCCCTTTGCATCCCCCCACCCCCTCCCTCCCACCTCCCCCCCCATTTGGCATCCCCCCCACCCCCTCCCTCCCCCATTTGCATCCCCCCACCCCCTCCCCTCCCTTTGCCATCCCCCCCCCCCTACCTCCCTTTTTTGCATCCCCCCCACCCCCTCCCTCCCCATTTGCATCCCTCCCCACCCCTCCCTCCCCCCTTTGCACTCCCCCCCACCCCTACTCCCCCCATTGCATCCCCCACCCCCTCCCTCCCCCCTTTGCATCCCCCACCCCACCTCCCTCCCCCACCATTTGCATCCCCCCACCCCCTCCCTCCCCCATTTGCATCCCTCCCACCCCCTCCCTCCCCCCTTTGCATCTCACCACTCCCTCCCTCCCCCTTTGCACCCCCACTCCGTCCCCCTTTGCACCCCCACCCCCTTTCCCCTCCCCCTCCCCCCTTTGCATCTCACCACTCCCTCCCATCCCCCCTTTGCAACCCCACTCCGTCCCCCTTTGCACCCCCACCCCTTTCCCCTCCCCCCTTTGCAGCCCCTCACTCCCTCACTCTCCCCTTTGCATCTAACACCCCCCTCTCCCTCCCTCCCTCCCTCCCCCATGTGCATCTCACCACCCCCTCCCTCCCCCTTTGCAGCCCCCACCCCCTCCCCCCTCACTCTCACACCCGGGTCAGATCTCCTTATAGGACTTCAAGAATTAATCAACAGAGGGAACAGGATACTACTCACTCCCCCTCCACCTCCCTCCCGTCTCTCTCGCTCTCTCTGTTCCCATCCCTATCCCTCCCTACCTCTCTCCACCTCCCTCCCCACCAAGCCTGATTCCATCCCTCTTCCCCTCTCTCTCTCTCTCTCTCTCTCTCTCTCTCTCTCTCTCTCTCTCTCTCTCTCTCTTTCTCTCTGGACCCATCCCTCTCCCTCCCCACCCCTCCTACCCTCTGTTCACTTCCTCCGCTTCCCCTCTTTCTCATTTCCCCCCCTCGCCTCTCTCCTTCCCCTCTCCTCCTCTCCCTTCCCCTCCTCCCCTCTCCTCTCCTCCCCTGCCCTGCCCTCCCTTCCCCTGCCCTCCCTTCCCCTTCCTTCTTTCCCCTCCCCCACTTCTCCTCTACTCTGTTCTACTCCCCTACCTTCTCCATGGAACCTAAAAATACGAATAATAAAAAAAACCCAAAAAAAACCCACACACAAATGATAAATAATAAAACCAAATAAAACTGCCTGTCTGCAAACCAGTAAAACACCACCTCCACAAACAAACAAAGAAGACAACCACAATAAATAAATAAAATAAATTAATAAATACAAATATATGTAGGCTATGTAAAGTTGTCATCGAGTCTGTCCCCCCACCCCCGCATGGCCGCCCCTGACTCCAGATTTATGGGGTCAACTTAACATCTGTGTTGTGTATTGGAGAGGGGGTGGCCTTCTACACAGGTTCCGTGTTTCACAGCTGGGCTCTCCGGAGTAGCCTACCTCGTCACACCTTGGTAATGACTCATAAATTATCTTTACATTTATTTATTTATTATTTTCTTTAGTTTCCTCCCAATATCTCCACCAAGCTTTAACAAATTCCCGCAAGACCCTCCATCGAGATAAATTTGTAAATTTTTCGGCAGAAAAATGTCTTGGCCAAAGGCCGGCTCCTACTAAATTACTGGTTCGCTATCGCTCGCCAGGAAAAAAATCGACACCTAATTGGCACGAAAGGTCTTAATATTAACAAAGAAATGGGATAAAACGTCTTAAAATCGCAAAAATATTGGGGCAAACGGCTTAAAATCTCACAACTAATGGGGCTAAACACGAGGGAATAGGGGATCCAGAACCCCCCCCCCTTAACCTCTGTGTTGTGGGGGGGGGGGGGGAGGTTGACCTTGTACACAGGTTCCGCGTTTCACAGCTGGTGGCTCTCCCTCGTCACACCTTGGTGGTAATGACTCACATATTATCCTGGACTTCTCATATGTGTTCATTACATGTGTTTATTTATTATTTTCTTTAGTTTCCTCCCAATATCTCCACCAAGCTTTAAATATTACCCCAAGACCCTCTATCGAAAATAAATTTGTACGTTTTCGGTAGAAGAACGTCTCGGCCGATTACAGACTCTCTATCGTTCGCCAGGAAAAAAAACGACACCTAATTGCCACGGCTCTTAATATTGACAAAGAAATGGAGTGAACGTCTTATAATCTCATAACTAATGGAGCTAAACACGAAGGAAAAGGGGATCCTTCCTAAACTTCCAAAGATCGTCTAATAGTTATATACCATAATATAATGAGAAGGACGTCACCGGTACTGAAGGGGTTAAGGGCAGGTTTTTAGTGTGTTTCCTAGACTTCCATCAAGCTTGAAATTACACCCCCCTTGACCCCCTTTCAAGATAAATTTGTACATTTTTCGGTAGAAAAATATCCCGGCCGAAGGCCGGTTCCTCTTAAATTACAGGCTCGCTTTCGCTCGCCAGGAAAAAAACGACACCTAAATGGCACGAATGGTCTTAAAAGTGACATAAATGGGGTGAAAATTGTAAAAATCGCTAAACTAATGGGGCGAACGTCTTAAAATCTCAAAAGCAATGGGGCTAAACATGAGGGAGAAAGGGGTAAAGAAAAAATCCCTCCAGTGGAAATCTCCCCTTAATCCATCTTCTATTTAGTTTCCGATACTAGTGTAAAAGATGTGTTGACCATCGATAAGTGACGATAAAAGCTCTCGTGTTGTGATCTATCTATCTATCTATCTATATGCTCAGGCCCAATCCCCATTTTGAGGGTAGCCGACTCAAGACAGAGCAAGAACAGGGAAAACACAAAAACAACATAAAACAAAAAATAAACACTGATAAAAAACACAAACTCACACACATCCAGGTCACCCAGGAGAAGACCCAGAGACCAGGGTTACCAAGGTCGCTCCAGCACTCCCCCGGCCCCTGACCACCCGGAGAGGTTCCGATCTCGGCAGGCAGACATGCAGCGGAGCCAAAGCCACAAGCCCTCCCACCACACTTCCAGGCACACCCTTCATATTAATCGTCCCCCCGGGCCAGGCTATTATGGACTATTATCTAGTCGAACTTGCGCCCGACCCCTTACTCCAAATGACCACGTGTTCACTCAACTATTCACAAGTATTCTCCATTCATTCCTGTCCACCACCACTTCCCCTGCCTGATATATAGTCATTCCTCTATCATCCAAAGCCTTTCTTACACAGTCTCTCCATCTCAATGGGGGTCTTCCTGCCCTTCTATCTCCCCTTGTACCTGACTCACATATTATCTTTGTAAGCCTTTCATCTCCCATTCGTTCGTGTTGTGATACCCCTCTTAAAACCCCCTTCAGCACGATGACGTAAATTTGGATCATATTCTGGTGACCACTAGACGATTTTCTTTAGCATATATCATCTACCTCTTGGACTCGAGGGGTCAATTAATTCGATCTCAGTACACCCTCTCCATAACAAAGGCACTTCTTAAACGGCATAACAGCGTCTAATTGTAACCTACCAGAATCAAAGGTTAAGGGGAGATAATCGGCTTGAGGGATTTTTTTTCGGGACCCCCTTTCTCCCTCATGTTTTTAGCCCCATTGCTTTTGAGATTATAAAACGTTTGCCCCATTAGTTTAGCAATTTTAAGAACTTTCACCCCATATTAAGACCTTTCGTGCCATTCAGGTGTCGATTTTATCCTGGCGAGCGATAGCGAGCCTGTAATTTAAGAGGAACCGGCCTTTGGCCGGGACATTTTTCTACCGAAAAATGTACAAATTTATCTTGAAAGGGACTCAAGGGGGTGTAATTTTAAGCTTGATGGAGGTCTAGGGAACAAACTAAATATCTCCCCTTAAAAGACGTCATCGTGCTGAAGGGGTTAAAAGATATGTGGCTTCTCTGAATGTAAACAAATCATATGGATGCATTTAATTTATATCTTCTAAGGATCATTAGCGTACTATATTAACATCGACAATTCGTAATTTTATTGAATAATATATAAGAATAGTTGTGTGGTTTGTTAAGATTAAAAAAAAAAAAAAAAAAAAAAAATGTTTGCTGGATTAATCTATTTTAATTAATTTCACTCCAACACCAAACAGTGCAAACACCTCCCAAATAAAATAAAATAATGAAAGTAAGCATGTGATCCACCGGGATTCGAACCTGCGTTACCACATACAGATTTTAAACACGCTAACCATTACACCATCAAGGCAGTAAACCAAATGTGAAAACTCGTTATCTGATAACATTTAAACCCTTAGCTTATTTGAAAGTTAACAGTAAATTATAAATATAATTAATTTGGTGGACAAGGGCTGCCGCTGCACGAAATACCACAATTAGTGTCAATTATGGAAGATAATTATGAACAGGCGATCATTATCTGAATATTAATTTGCATATTAGTGTCCCATTAACATCTGGGTGAGTTATCTGGGTGTAAATCTGTCAAAGCACTTCTGTTCGAGAAAAAGTGGAGGTTGGATATCTGCTGGAAAGGAATAAAATTAAATCTATTTACCTCTTATCTGTCTAAATTTGTCAATCGATCTATGTATCTATCTATCTATCTATCTATCAATGATATATATATATATATATATATATATATATATATATATATATATATACCGGTATATATATATATATATACTCACTATACAGTATATCTGTCAATCTATGTGTCTAACTCTATCTATTTATCTATCTATATCTATGTTTCTGTTATCTATCTATCTATCTATCTATCTATCTAAGTACCGGTAGCCATATATCAATTTATCTCTATCTTCCTGTCTTTCTCATTGGAGTCGTTATATTTACTCTTTCAGTCCCGGTACCCAGCTTTGTACCCAGGTAGCGGTCAACTGGTTCTGTGAGGCTATGTTTTGTTTACCTCTATGTTCTTTAGGTCCTTCTGCTGTGTGTGTGTGTGTGTGTGTGTGTGTGTGTGTGTGTGTGTGTGATTGGAGTCTATATAATCCAACTTTGTACTTAAGTAGCTGTCAACTGGTTCTTAGGGGGGTCTGTTTTGTTTTATCACTCTTATTTAGGTCCTCGTGCCTTGAGCGAGAGAGAGAGAGAGAGAGAGAGAGAGAGAGAGAGAGTGTGAGTCAGTCAGTCAGTCAGTCAATTAGTCTACAATATATAACCCAGATGTGTACCTAGCTTTCTGTCAACTATACTCTGTTTCTTGGTAAAATGAATCCCCCGAGCAGCTGATTTCTCGATAATTAATGGTCAAATATGCAACTGCTACGGTATGTCTCTGCAAAGGAGTACAAAGGAAATCAAGCAACAACATATCTAGTGACCTTTCTAGGCTGCTTGTCCTCCAAAACACAGAGGATCAAGTGTCCAAAGAGTGGTTTAGAGTGGGTTTAGAGTGGTTAGAGTGCATCATATTAAGACCAGGTTTATAATTAATGAACACCCTATTTCACTACGAACTCTTCCAAACTAACTGAGAAATCTTGAGGGGGAACTTTGCTATTTACTCTCAGTTGAAAAGAAACAGACTATAGTTCTTAGGGGGTTTATATATTATAGTTCTTAGGGGGTTTATATATTATAGTTCTTAGGGGGTTTATATATTATAGTTCTTAGGGGGTTTATTATATGTTCACACACATTTCGTGCTATGTGTGTGTGTGTGTCTGTTTAAGGGGGGTGACCTGTTTTTGTTCTGTCCTTTTCTATCTTTCTCTGGTTTGTATCCATTCGGCCCCATTCAGCCAACTATTTTAAGACGTTTATCCCCATATAGGTGTCGATTTCTTCCTGGCGAGCGATATCGAGCCAGCATTATATGAAGAAATCCGGCTTCGCCGGAGACATTTTTCTATCGAAAAATGTACAAATTTAGCCTGCTGTCAAACAAAAATAAAAAATATGCTGGCTCGCTACCGCTCACCAGTAAAAAATTGACACCTGGATGGGGATAAACGTCTTAAAACAGTAGGCTGAATGGGGCCAAATGGATACAAGCCAGAGCCAGATAGAAAAGGACAGAACAAAAACAGGTCACCCCCCTTAAGGTCTTCTGGGCTCGTTGTCTTATCACTCCAGGACTTGTTATGTTACGTGTTTATAAATAGTTTGTATTATCACTCTACGCAGCTCGTTCCTTTATAAATAGTTTGTATTATCACTCTACGCAGCTCGTTCCTTTATAAATAGTTTGTATTATCACTCTACGCAGCTCGTTCCTTTATAAATAGTTTGTATTATCACTCTACGCAGTTCGTTCCTTTATAAATAGTTTGTATTATCACTCTACGCAGCTCGTTCCTTTATAAATAGTTTGTATTATCACTCTACGCAGCTCGTTCCTTTATAAATAGTTTGTATTATCACTCTACGTAGCTCGTTCCTTTATAAATAGTTTGTATTATCACTCTACGCAGTTCGTTCGTTTATAAATAGTTTGTATTATCACTCTACGCAGCTCGTTCCTTTATAAATAGTTTGTATTATCACTACGCAGTTCGTTCGTTTGTAAATAGTTTGTATTATCACTCTACGCAGCTCGTTCGTTTATAAATAGTTTGTATTATCACTACGCAGCTCGTTCCTTTATAAATAGTTTGTATTATCACTACGCAGCTCGTTCCTTTATAAATAGTTTGTATTATCACTCTACGCAGCTCGTTCCTTTATAAATAGTTTGTATTATCACTCTACGCAGCTCGTTCGTTTATAAATAGTTTGTATTATCACTCTACGCAGTTCGTTCCTTTATAAATAGTTTGTATTATCACTCTACGCAGTTCGTTCCTTTATAAATAGTTTGTATTATCACTCTACGCAGTTCGTTCGTTTATAAATAGTTTGTATTATCACTCTACGCAGTTCGTTCCAAACACTTCTTATACATTGAATCCACTTAGGCTAAACAAAATGTTCTATGTGACTCTGTGAGTGAGGGAGACAAAAAGAATAACTGCATGTAGCGAGTGCCTCCCCCCCCCCCCATAGTTGAAAGAGTGACAGGGCCAAACTCAAGGGACGTTCGAGTCAAAATGCCTGGACACACGGAGTTTGAAGCAATTTAAGTTATAGGAGGAGGGAAAGACTGATTCTGGGAGAGAGTTCCAGAGCACAGCTGTTGAATAGAAGAAAGACTGAGAGTAATGTTCCACTCTTGGGTTGGAGAGTTGCACAGAGTAGGGGTGGGACTGTGTTTCAAGACGGGTACCACGTACGGTACCCTACGTAGAGGAGGTGGTATACACTACATGTCTTTACACTCTATTGCCATATATGCGGACGACCCAAACAGTTTCATAAATTCGCCTCACATATCCGAGTCCATATCCAATGCTTCCACACAGGTTTCCCTCAGTTCATTCCACCTTGGCCTACATCATCACCTCATCGTTAACATTGTCGCCACTCCACATTCCATCAATCCACACTACTCTCTCTCTCTCTCTCATCTGTGTGTCTCTGTGTGTGTGTCTCTGTGTGTGTGTTCTCTCTCTCTCTCTCTCTCTCTCTCTCTCTCTCTCTCTCTCTCTTCGTGTGTGTGTGTGTGTGTGTGTGTGTGTGTGTGTGTGTGTGTGTGTGTTTTGTAGGTAATAATTGAAGAAACAAAATCAAGCTTATGGTACCGATAATCACCCTAGAGAGTCTATTGGTAGCGCCAGCGAAACTTGTCAATAATCTTGACCCTGTAACTTCTTATAACTCGAAATAAATGAAAGCAATCGGGCTGACGTTTCTATCATTTGGGAAGAGTCCACCAGGAAATAGGTGTGGATATTTACAGCCAGTTTGCTCTAGGCCCTTTTGAGTTACAGAGATATCAGGGATCAATATTAATGTTAAGTTCGTTGGCGCTACCTATAGTAAGATTTCCACAACAAAACTATAATATGTTGTAGGTATTAATTGCAGCTAAAGACTTATGGTACCGATAATCACCCTAGACTATAGTCCATTCATCATAAGTCGGCTAAAAATCGTATCCAATAACCACTGTAACTCAAAAAGGGCTAGTGCAAATGGGCATTGCATTGCCACACATATTCCCTGGCTGACTCTTCCCAAATGGTATAAACATTAACATGATTACATTAATAGTTTTCGAGTTATAGAGGGATAACTGGCCAACCTATTAAGAACAGGGTATAGTAGGATTTCCACAACTTCAAAATTATTTGTTGTAGATTATAATATTAGCTAAAAACTCAAGCTAATAGTACCGATATTCCCCCTGGACTGGATTACTACTACTTCTTGTGACAGAGACCCACAGAAGGGTAGTTTGATAAAGGGAGCTGCACTAGGGGGGAGAAAAAGTTGACTGTGTGTGGCTTTATAAGGACCTCTCTCTCTGTGTGTGTGTGTGTGTGCTGTCTTATCCTTTTATGGTTTGCTTCATTGGATCGGCTTCTACTTCGCAACTATTTGGTTTATTATCTTATGTTTCTATATTATATTCTTCGTGTAATTCTTTTTGTACCGTTTAATTATATTAGTTTTAGCTAATGCAATGTTTTGCGGTCTTATTTATAAACCTTCAATACTTACCATTTCTTATGATATTTTACTTAAGCGTTTACAAACAATATATATATATATATATAATTAATAATATTGCTGTAATAGCACTTTGAAAATGTAAGTGTATTCGATTTTTTTTTTTTTTAGTTTCATTATACTCTTCATCATCACCATCTTTATCAGTAGCGTCCTCTTCCTCCTCTTTTTCTTCCTCCTTCTTCTTCTCCTCCTCCTCCTAATCATCATCATCACTATAGTCCGTTCATTCTAGGTTGGGCAGAAATCGTAACCTCTAACCTCTGTAACTCAAAACTTTAACCTCTGTAACTCAAAACTTTAACCTCTGTAACTCAAAAAGGGCTGGAGCAAATGAACTGTCAATTTATACACATATTCCCTAGCCAAGTCTTCCTATTTGGTAGAAACATTAGCTTGGTTACTCTAGTCCTTCTTGAGTTATGAGAGGTTAAGGGTTACGATCTCTGCCCAACCTAGGATGAACGGACTATAGTAGGCAGCATTAGCACGAGTTATTCCACTGTCAGAGTAAGGCCTGTCTCAAATCTTCCTACTGTAAATCGTCAGGTGTTCGCCTGTTCCCCCCAGCACCGGCGTACTTATGGATCTCACTCCTCCATTTCCTTGTCTGTCTACCTCTGGTTTCAGAGGAGATGGGTCGCTTTTTCTGGACCTCCTTCTCACTCATGTTTAGCATATTAGTTTTGATATTCTAATTTTAAGACGTTCGGCCCATTAGTTTGACGATTTTAAGACCTTTCGCCCCTTTTCTTTATCAATATTAAGACTTTTCATGTCATTTAGGTGTCGATATTTTCCTGGCGAGCGATAGGAAGCCTGTAATATATTATACAAGTTCTTCGTAATGATAAAGGCCTCCACATCTGTTTCTTCTCCGTATAAGCCTTCCGTAATGAATTCAGGATCGGGATTCTTGCGTAGTTATGTGGGAGGAGAGAGTTGCTTCCTTATTACCCTACTATAGCATTTGAGTGAGGGCTTTATCGTCGTCCAGCATAGTCTGACTGTTGGCGGAAGTATTTTTAACACATTCTCGCTCTCACTCCCTCACACACTCGCTCTCGCTCCCTCACACACTCGCTCTCGCTCTCTCTCTCTCTCTCTCTCTCTCGCTCTCGCTCTCTCTCTCTCTCTCTCTCTCTCTCTCTCTCTCTCTCTCTCTCTCTCTCTCTCTCTCTCTCTCTCTCTCTCTCTCTCCTATTTAGTTTTAACAGTTCTTCCAAAGGTCAAATATAATAGTGTGAAGGTATAGTGAGAATGACATAAAGTGGCCTCACCTGATTGAAAGGGTTAAGGGAGCCCACCTCGCTTTTTTTCTCTTTCTCTCCCTCTCTCTTTGGCTTGTATCCATTCGGCCCCATTCAGCCTACTGTTTTAAGACGTTTATCCCCATCCAGGTGTCAATATTTTCCTGGCGAGTGGTAGCCAGCCAGCATATATTTATTTTTGTTTTGACAGCAAGGTAAATTTGTACATTTTTTGATAGAAAAATGTCTCCGGCGAAGCCGGATTTCTCCATACAATGCTGGCTTGCTATCGCTCGCCAAGAAGAAATCGACATCTGAATAGGGATAAACGTCTTAAAACAGTTGGCTGAATGGGGCCGAAAGGATACAAGCCAGGGAAAGAGAAAAAAGGAGAGAAAGATAAACAAAAACCGGTGACCCTCCTTAAACACGGCAGAATGTACGGTACGTGTTCAGCCAAAGGTGTGGACCGTGTGGGATTCAATTTATAACATGCCAAGTTGGTAGGAAAAAAAGGTATACGACTTCGTTGCCTTTTATTACTGCTTTTACGATCTTATGTTTTTTTCTCCAGACCATTCTGTAGGCTCTACATTCTCTCTCTCTCTCTCTCTCTCTCTCTCTCTCTCTCTCTCTCTCTCTCTCTCTCTCTCTCTCTCTCTCTCTCTCTCTCTCTCTCTCTCTCTCTCTCTCTCTCTCTCTCTCTCTCTCTCTCTCTCTCTCTCTCTCTCTTTTATATATATATATATATATATTCCAGTCGGCTATAGGTAGGTTATGTTTATTCCAGTCGGCTATAGGTAGGTTATGTTTATTCCAGTCGGCTATAGGTAGGTTATGTTTATTTTATTACACAATGTATATACTATTTACTGTATATATATTTACCAATCTATGGACACATTTAATAATCTCGCCTGGAAATAGCTAGAGGAGAAAATATGACGTTATGTGTTTTTTTTGTCTTTGGTTTTTTTTTGGGGGGAGGGGGGGTTGTTAAGCTTGATGGAAGTCTAGAGAGGAAACTAATATATATATATATATATATATATATATATATATATATACCGGGTATATATATACCAACAAAATAGCCACTAATCCCTTAATCGGTTCGCGGGATAAAAATGTATGCGAATTAACGACCACGACGGTGGTGCCGATATCGCCAATAGATATTTCGGTGACAACGCGTCTTCCGGGAGGGTCCTTATCGGGTGGGTGGTGGGCTGCTCAGTGCTCACAAAAACACCTGACTTAAATTACCCTGCTCAGTCGACTACACCCCGCGATAATTCTCCTCGGGATTTTTGTGTTCATGGTTAAACGTTCGACCTTATACGCCCGCACCACAATCACCGCAAGTGTGTGTGTGTGTGTGTGTGTGTGTCCTTCTCAACGGTACCGTACCTACATGTGCACATACGGTACTTACATATATATATATTTTGTTTTTCTTTCTATATTCCAACTTACTCCTTCTCGGGCATAGGCTAATGCATTCAACCGTTCAACACGGTGAAGCCCGTGAGGTCTCGTTCCAGTCTTGGGAGTGAGACATGTGAAGCTGCAACCAGCCTTTACCATCTTGCCTTCGCATATAGCCTATGTGGAGCTGCTTCACCTTCGTGCTTTACTGTTTCACCCCCATAACTGGGACCCTCACTCTCAGAACGCCACCTATTGAGCAATGAACTCACCAGGCATTGCCCCCCTGTAGCATATTTTGAACATGGGAATATTCATACAGTGCTATTTAATCAGGGAACAATGAGGGTATTTATTGGCGTTTCGGTGGGCTTTGTGGTAATGCACTGATACTAGGAACATCACAAATTCCATCCCAATTTGTACATACTGTACATACACGCACATCGCAATCACCGCGTGTGTGTATGTCCTTCTCAATGTTAATAAACCTAACCGTGCTCATGTACGGTACTTATACATACATACACACACTCTCTCTCTCTCTCTCTCTCTCTCTCTCTCTCTCTCTCTCTCTCTCTCTCTCTCTCTCTCTCTCTCTCTCTCTCTCTTCTCGCTCTCTCTCTCTCTCTCTCTCTCTCTCTCTCTCTCTCTCTCTCTCCTCTCTCTCTCTTCTATCATAAGCACACTCAAAGCACTCCACTAAAGGTGAATAGAGGTAAGCCAGTAAGCAACAGTCACACGTGTTGTCTAGTATATCTTACACAGCTTAAAAAGGTATAGTGCAAACATGGCCATTATCAAGAATTTTACAGAGAGAGAGAGAGAGAGAGAGAGAGAGAGAGAGAGAGATAGCGGGGGGGGGGGGGGGGGGGCTTGTTTAGTTCGTGTGAGGAAGACATCAGGGAGATAAATAGAATGGTACACGCCAATACACACACATACACGATCACGTTCAAGTGGAAACATGCATACACTTACACAAACACGCACACATCTCCCCCCCCCCCCTCCTCTCCCCCGCCAGAAATGGACACATATACATATAGTAGCCTACATAATCAGTATTTCACTACCCCATCTAAACTCGTAAATCTCCCCTTACACACAATCATTCCCCTAACACACACACACACACACACACACACACACACACACTTATTCATTAGACCCCCTAATATATGAATAAGAAATTGATTCCTTTACATTTGCTTACCTCCATTCGCCACCCACGACTTCCAGCTCAATCTCATTCATCAATCATCGTTCCGAGTTCGAATCCTAGCCCCCGTGGTTCCTACATGTCAATAATTGTGGTTTAAACCCTGATGTGATACTCTCAATCATCATTCTTGCGGAACTTTGACAATCTAAACCCTTTCAGTATACTTGAAGTCTTTTCGATTGTATTCTTACTAGCAATATACGATTTTATACAGCTTAGGAAGGACATATAACAATCAACTGGGTTAAAATGATCTCTCTTAAGGGGAGGTTTCCACTTGAGGGATATTTTTTCTAACTCCCTTCTCCCTCATGTTTAGCCCCATTGTTTTTGAGATTTTAAGACGTTTGCCCCATTAGTTTGACGATTTTAAGAACTTTCGCCCCATTTATGTCACTTTTAAGACCTTTCGTGCCATTTAGGTGTCGATTTTTTCTGGCGAGCGATAGCGAGCCTGTAATTTAAGAGGAACCGGCCTTCGGCCGGGAAATTTTTCTACCGAAAAATATACAAATTTATCTTGAAAGGGACTCAAGGGAGTGTAATTTTAAGCTTGATGGAGGTCTAGGGAACAAACTAAATACCTCCCCTTAAGCCTTCGACTCCCATAAATCCTTCATAGACAAAAACAAAAATTCGTCTAATAATAGCCATAATAGAATGAGAGCCTCCTCCGTGATGGTATACTAAAAGGGTTAAGGGGGAGGTAGTCGCTTTTTATGGACCCCCTTCCTCCCTCATGTTTAGCATATTGTTTTGAGATTTTAAGACGGTCGTTCCATTAGTTTGGCGATTTTGAGACCTTTCGCCCTATTTCTTGGTCAATATTAAGACCTATCGTGCCATTTAGGTATCGATTTTTTCCTGGCGAGCGATAGCGAGCTTGTAATTTTGGAGGGAATCGGCCTTCGGCCGGGAAATTTTTCTACCGAAAAATGTACACATTTATCTTGACGGGCGGTGGGTGTTTTTGTAAGCTTAATGTAGGTCTAGCGAAGAAACTACAAAATATATAAATAAATGAAAACATGACCAGAAAGTAAAAAAACAAGCAGTACCCCCTTAACGATTCTCCTCGCCCACACCAAAGGGAAATCTGTTGCAAAGCTTCTCTGCTTGCATATCAATGATGTTGACTCGACAGCTCATCCATTGTATAAATCAATCGCATAGAAAGAGGTACGGTATATAAAATCAGTGAGTATATATCGATAGTGATTTACCGTTCTAAACTTGTATGGTAAGTATGTATGTATGTATGTATGTATGTATGTATGTATATACTCGTGTCCAATCCCCATTTTTTTTTTTTTTTTTTTGGGGGGGGGGGGGCTCGGTTCGACTCAAGACAGAGCCCGAATAGGGACAACATAACAGAATACAAATAACACACGAACACAAAATACATATTCACACACATCTAGGTCACCCAGGAGAAGACCCAGAGACCAGGGATCACCAAGGTCTTGGTTTACATGGGTTTATTATACTAAGATATCTTTATAATGGTAGATTATTATGGGCAATTTAATTACCATTGCCATCCATATTTTAATTTATCTATATCTGTATACTCGGGCACATTCCCCATTTTTTTTTTTTTTTTTACCAATAATTTTTGACCACCAGAAATTCCTATCTTACTTTAGCAATGATATCCAACCTGCCAACTCTAAATACATGTCTCGCTCCCAACTTTATGGCTATCACGAAGCCTACCAAAAGCGAATAAAATCATCTCATTAAATATGTATAAATAGAACTAAAGTAACAGGTACCGAGAGGGTTAGAATGTTAACTTGCGACATATCCAAACACACATTACAGTATAAGGAGTGTCATCTGGTGAATAACTTAGGATTTTAGTCAGCTTAGGAAGGACCTCTACGAATCAGAGGGCTACACCTTACCTCCTTCAACCTAGGGCTATCACGAATCCTACCAAAAACGAATAAAATCATCTCATTTTAGTAAACACAGAATAAAAATGACGTGATGAGGATTATAGTGTTTACTTCGACACATCCATACACATCACCCTATTTGGAGTATCAATAGAACCTTTAATTATCATTCTGGTGAGCTTTATAGGATTTTAGTCAGCTTAGGAAGGACCTCTACGAATCAGAGGGCAACATACTATCTCCTTCAACCTGGGGCTATCATGAATCCTACCAAAAGCGAATAAAATCATCCAATTTTAGTAAACATAAAAAAATACGGGACGTGTATCGAGAGGATTGAGTGTTCACTGCGACACATCCCCAAAACATTATACCGTACATGGAGAAACGCTAGATAATCCTTCCTGTTCGTCTTCTTCTTCTCTTCTTCTTCTATATTCGCATTAATTTGTCGTGTTAACCGGTCCAATATGCAAATGAGGATGGCAAACATACTTCCGGGGGTTTCATACGAGTGATGTAATATTCCCAGCAATTTTCATACGGGAAGCTCAAAATGTTTATGCTGTCAATACTACCGTGTTAACTTGCTTGGGTACCAGCAACGAAACTTAGTTTAGGTTACCTGCAGTTTAGGTGTCAGACTCTTAAGCAAACATTCAAAAGCCAAACTTGCCTGTATGAATTGAATGGTTAGAACTAATGGCAAGAAACCTTAAGCCAAATCAATATTATTCTTGGGTTTCACTGCAGCCTATTTAATTTCACCTAGCATAACATTTGATATTTAATTTCACCTAGCATAACATTTGATATTTAATTTCACCTAGCATAACATTTGATATTTAATTTCACCTAGCATAACATTTGATATTTAATTTCACCTAGCATAACATTTGATATTTAATTTCACCTAGCATAACATTTGATATTTAATTTCACCTAGCATAACATTTGATATTTAATTTCACCTAGCATAACATTTGATATTTTAGCCGTTGATTTATGGATATCTAATGGAAAAATATTAAAGCTGAAACTACAGTACATTGTACCTACACCATATTATTGCTAAAGTTTGTATTAAATTAATAACAAATACTATTATTAAGGTGGATGAAACCACTACATCCTGCTTTAGACAATCTTGCGGTGCAAGAGCTACCACAGTCGGTAGCGGAAATTCGGCAGGTTCACTTTGAACATCTTGGCTCTCCGAGCAACTTTGGTTTTATTGTTCAATGTCATGGAGGCAGCCGTTTAGGAGGAGTAGTGCGTCAAAGGTTCCGGAGAGGACGAAAATCAATTCAACAAAACATAGCCTTCGTCCTTGTGGAATCGGGAATTTTGCTACAAAATCTTCATCATAGCGGATTAATCAAGATGAGGACATGACAATCCACCGTCACTTAACCAAAACAGACTATAATCAATGTTCACTGTCTTGTTTTTATCATAAGTTAGCGCTCAACAATTCCTGTCTACGATTGTAAACATCACCCAATTTGGAGAAACAAGTGATAATTCCTCTGCCGTGTCTCAAATTTTGGTCTTGTTTTTTCTTGATAAACTAACCAGCCTATGCCCGAGAGAGAGTAAGTTGGAATATAGGAAAACAAATAAAATAAAATAAAAAAGATGGAGTGTGGAGGAGTCCAGAGCCTACACTATCAATCATGAGCGCGCAAACATGATTGACGAGAAAATATCAAGCCGCCACCCCTAGCTAAAGAAAAGAAAAACAGGACAGAAAAAAAGAAAGAACAAAATTAAAGCAAAAAAAAAAAAAAAAATAACAAAATAAAAAATAAATATATTTTTGTTTAATGTACCTGAGTAGATAGATACTGTGTATGGCCACCCTCGTAAGGGGAGTAAGGCGTCCGGCAATAGATAGATAGATAGTAGATAGATAGACAGATAGATAGATAGTACCGGTATCTAATACACAGTTTCAATCAATTGTGTAAGCTTTCATCACACCCATACCCGACTGTTATGCCTGCACCAAGTTTGTGTAAGCTTTCATCACACCCATACCCGACTGTTATGCCTGCACCAAGTTTGCGCTCTCATGATTAATAATTTATGGAGGCTTTATATAAACTACTGTAGTTCCATATGGCCATATTCTTAAACCTTACGTATTGGCCAGTGCAATTAGTATACATAAGTAGTATTTAATTCAATTAGTATACATAAGTAGTATTTAATTCAATTAGTATACATAAGTAGTATTTAATTCAATTAGTATACATAAGTAGTATTTAATTCAATTTTCAATTAACTTAAATTCAAAAGACTTTATTGTCACAATTTCATAATACATAGAATAACTGTTAACATTACAACATATTTACATTCAATGTGACAATGAGGATCTGATGCCATGCGGCATATATGTCTTCATTAATAGATGTTTTATACAAATATAGTAAGTCATCAAAGGAAAACAGAAAAAGTGCCTTCCCAAAAGGAAAAAAACAAAAAATAACATACAAGGAATCCTTATACAATAATATTCACAGTCTCCTTACTAATAGTAATGTGTTCATACCCACGACAATAAACATTATCTTGTTTAATCATTATAAATAGGTGATATAAAATTATCTTTCACACTTAAACACTTACTTCCTTAATTATAGTTGGACAAGAATCCCACAACACCCTTACACCATGTTCCACTTACTTCCTTAATTATAGTGGGACAAGAATCCCACAACACCCTTACACCATGTTCCACTTACTTCCTTAATTATAGTGGGACAAGAATCCCACAACACCCTTACACCATGTTCCACTTACTTCCTTAATTATAGTGGGACAAGAATCCCACAACACCCTTACACCATGTTCCACTTACTTCCTTAATTATAGTGGGACAAGAATCCCACAACACCCTTACACCATGTTCCACTTACTTCCTTAATTTATAGTGGGAAAAGAATACCACAACACCCTTACACCATGTTCACTTACTTCCTTAATTATAGTGGGACAAGAATCCCACAACACCCTTACACCATGTTCCACTTACTTCCTTAATTATAGTTGGACAAGAATCCCACAACACCCTTACACCATGTTCCACTTACTTCCTTAATTATAGTTGGACAAGAATCCCACAACACCCTTACACCATGTTCCACTTACTTCCTTAATTATAGTTGGACAAGAATCCCACAACACCCTTACACCATGTTCCACTTACTTCCTTAATTATAGTGGGACAAGAATCCCACAACACCCTTACACCATGTTCCACTTACTTCCTTAATTATAGTGGGACAAGAATCCCACAACACCCTTACAACCATGTTCCACTTACTTCCTTAATTATAGTGGGACAAGAATCCCACAACACCCTTACACCATGTTCCACTTACTTCCTTAATTATAGTGGGACAAGAATCCCACAACACCCTTACACCATGTTCCACTTACTTCCTTAATTATAGTGGGACAAGAATCCCACACAACACCCTTACACCATGTTCCACTTACTTCCTTAATTATAGTGGGACAAGAATCCCACAACACCCTTACACCATGTTCCACTTACTTCCTTAATTATAGTTGGACAAGAATCCCACCATGTTTAGGAATGCGGTACCTTACTAACTGCGACACATGGAAAACATCGCCCTATTTGGAGCGAAACCAGTGATAATCCCCTTTGTTTGTCCACACTTTTCTTTCTTTTTTCTTAATGATCTTGGCGTGTTTGCATGACCAGTATATAAACAACTCGGGCCAACAGACGAAGCTTTTTAGGAAGGGTGGGAGGCAAAACAAAGCGGTCTGATCGTCAACTCGCCTCTTCCTCCTTAAGCCGGTATCACCCATGAGCTTTTATAGTCAACATTCGATGATCAACATATTTCTGGCAACAATTTTGGAATATTGTGCACTGGTATCGGAAACTAGATTGATGGTGGATTAATTTAGGTAACCGAAATATTGTATATGTTTACCTCATCAGCTGCCAGACCAGTGTTGAGCATAAATGTTGAGGGAAAAAACTCTCGTGTGATACTGGCATTAGTCAGTCTCGATTTAACCCTTTTAATTAGAGGACGTCTATTTAATTTTAATTTTAGGTACGGTACTGTACCACCAGACGATTGTATAAAGCTTGGAAGGACCTGACAGAGTTCGAGAGTTAATCGAGATATTTTTGTCAACACTCCTAAGTCAATTAAAATCATCTGGCAGTAGCTTGAATACAGTAATTAAGTAGCACCCCGTTCTTAACATTAATCGTCAATTACAAATCCCAATGCACTTGAATAAACTAATGAAAACATATGGTCCTCCCGGGATTCGAACTCTGGATACCACACCCATAAAACATAAAAGTAAAACATAAAAGTCCTCCATTGAAGGGGTGGACTTTCGGTAGGTGGCATTTTAAGGGGGGATGGGCTGGTTTTTCTGGCCCCCTTCTCCCTCATGGAGCCCCATCGGGTTTTAGATTTTAAGACGTTCGGCCCATTAGTTTGGCGATTTTAAGACCTTTCGTCTCATTGCGTTGTCAATTTTAAACCTATCGTGCCATTTAGGTGTCGATTTTTTCCTGGCGAGCGATAGCGACCCTGTAGGCTAATTATATGAGGAAGCCGGCTACCGAATTTATCTTTGCTTGGGCAACACAATCTTAGGCTTTGACAATGAACAATGAAGACAACATCAGTGTATATTAGCAGTGGGTTGTCAATTATAGGCGCCATAAATGAAGACAACATCAGTGTATATTAGCAGTGGGTTGTCATTTATAGGCGCCATAAATGAAGACAACATCAGTGTATATTAGCAGTGGGTTGTCATTTATAGGCGCCATAAATGAAGACAACATCAGTGTATATTAGCAGTGGGTTGTCATTTATAGGCGCCATAAATGAAGACAACATCAGTGTATATTAGCAGTGGGTTGTCATTTATAGGCGCCATAAATGAAGACAACATCAGTGTATATTAGCAGTGGGTTGTCATTTATAGGCGCCATAAATGAAGACAACATCAGTGTATATTAGCAGTGGGTTGTCATTTATAGGCGCCATAAATATCAAACTATCACATCGGCCAAATTAAAGATGACAACGATGAGATAATTAAAGATGACAACGATGAGACAATTAAAGATGACAACGATGAGACAATTAAAGATGACAACGACGAGACAATTAAAGATGACAACGATGAGACAATTAAAGATGACAACGATGAGACAATTAAAGATGACAACGATGAGACAATTAAAGATGACACGATGAGACAATTAAAGATGACAACGATGAGACAATTAAAGATGACAACGATGAGACAATTAAAGATGACAACGATGAGACAATTAAAGATGACAACGATGAGACAATTAAAGATGACAACGATGAGACAATTACAGATGACAAACAATGAGACAATAATTATTATATTCATGGTGGCTTGATTATAGTGCACTTTCTTGACTTTATTGTAGTTACTGGCAAAGAAATTAAATATGTAAGCGATAATTTGGAGTTAAATAGTCTCTCTCTCTCTCTCTCTCTCTCTCTCTCTCTCTCTCTCTCTCTCTCTCTCTCTCTCTCTCTCTCTCTCTCTCTCTCGCGCGCCTTAAGGGGAGATTTCCACTTGAGGGACTTTTTTCGTGACCCCTTTCTCCCTCATGTCTAGCCCCATTGCTTTTGAGATTTGAAGACGTTTGCCCCATTAGTTTGGTGATTTTTAAGAATTTCCGCCCCATTCTGTCAATTTTAAGACCTTTCGTGCCATTTAGGTGTCGATGTTATCCTGGCGAGCGATAGCGAGCCTGTAATTTAAGAGTAATCGGCCTTCGGCCGGGACTTATTAAATACGGTCTTTATTTAGTGATATCGTAGGCTTTGGACATAAAAGGCCTGCTGAATCATATTGCTGAGTTGGTCCTGGTAACATTTTTAGGATAACATTATAATCAGTTAGCTCGAATTCACACGATCATTATAATTATCAGTTGATCGTAGACATTGGACGTTAACAAGTCTTATTGAATTATATTGCTAGAACGGATAGAATAAATATTAATCAATTAGGTCTAATTAATGTACAGCTTAATTAATCAATTAGGTCTAATTAATGTACAGGTTAATTACATCAAGGGGTTGACATTTGTTTCTTCCGACAAGGACAATGCATTATAATAAGTTAGCTCCAAATATTATAAGGTAATTATTTAATTTTGATAAAGTATATGGGACATAAACTGGCCTTTGGCATTATATTACCGGTATCTAACTGATCACACGAATAATTTTGGTAAATTGCCATAACTTATCCCTAATTAATACGGTAATTATTTTCTTGGAGAGAGAGAGAGAGAGAGAGAGAGAGAGAGAGAGATTAATTTAATCATAGACATTGGATATAACAAAAAATAGCCTACTGAATTATATTGCCGAACTCTTAAATTAGCTCTACTTAACTAACAGTCTAATTGCATCAAAGGGTTTATATTTTTGCTTCCACCAAGGCAAAGAGAGATAAGGAAGGTGCAAGGACAAAAGGAAGCAAACAAATAAAAAATGTCCTGTGCTCGTCAATAGAGGATGGTGTGTGGGCGGGTGTACTCTGTGTGTGTGTGGGTATGTACGGTACTCTGTGTGTGTGTGTGGGTATGTACGGTACTCTGTATGTGTGTGGGTGCGTGTACTCTTATGTGTGTGTGTGGGTGGGTGTAATCTCGTGTGTGTGTGTGTGTATTTTTGTTTTCTATGTGAGGGAGGGAGGCAAAAGGCAGAACTGCCTGTAGCGAGTGCTTCCCCCAGATTTGAAAGACTGACAGGGCCAAAATCAAGGGACGTTCGAGCCAAAATGCCTGGACACACGGAGTTTGAAGCAATTTAAGTCATAGGAAGAGGGTAAGACTGATTCTGGGAGAGAGTTCCAGAGCTCAGCTGTTGAATAGAAGAACGTCTAAGACTGAGTAACGTTTCACTCTTGGGTTGGAGAGTTGAAGAGAGTAGGGTGCGTGTACGTAGGTGTTGTATGGGTCCGTGTACTTTATATGTGTGTGGTTAGGGTGGGGGTAGGGGGGCGGGCTCTATGTATTCATGCATGCATGTATGTATATATTAACATGATTGCGCACATTATGTATATATATATATATATATATATATATATATATATATATATATATATATATATATATATATATATTTACAGGAATGTATATCTATCATATCAGTATGGTAGTTTTTGCGAGAGTAGCCTATGTGTGTAAATTAATAAATAAAATATGAATGCATGTGTTTGTAAGTGTGTGCTTGTATCAATATTGTATATACGGTACTTAACTGAGTCCTCAAGAGTACAATCTGGTAGCCGTGTGTGGAAGTTGTGCGCATGTAGGGGAAGTGTGTGTGTGTGTGAGAGAGAGAGAGAGAGAGAGAGAGAGAGAGAGAGAGAGAGAGAGAGAGAGAGAGAGAGAGAGTGCGTGTGTGTGTGTGTGGAAATGAGTAGGCGACAATATAGTTCAGTGAGTGAGTGACCTTGCGAACATAGCCTTCTGAATTGCTAGAGTGTACCGTATTATAGCCTTCTGACAGCGAGTGAGTGAGTGAGTGAGAGTGAAGCGAGGGGTATTTACGACATTAAATATTAGGGAGTACGGTGGTGCTAATAAGTCATGTCTCAGCTGTCATTACGTTTGGCTTCCTCTGTGCTGTATTAATGTCTGTCAGATGTTGAATAGGGTGGTAAGTGTAGGAATATGTTTTTATATTTCACTCGATATGAAGAAATGAAGCTTAGATATTGCTGATACTCATTATTGATCAAGACATCACTTATTAGCGCGACTGTATTATCTGCATTGCTTTTGGGTGTATAGTTGCATTCAGTAATTCTGATACGTTTTTGAAGCCTCAACAAATGTAAAAGGACCCCCTGAAATGTAAATGGACCCCCTGAAATGTAAAAGGACCCCCTGAAATGTAAAAGGACCCCCTGAAATGTAAAAGGACCCCCTGAAATGTAAATGGAACCCCTGAAATGTAAAAGGACCCCCTGAAATGTAAATGGACCCCCTGAAATGTAAAAGGACCCCCTGAAATGTAAAAGGACCCCCTGAAATGTAAATATAAGGTAAACCATAATGAGTTTCAGTTCAACCCAAAACAGCTTATAAATGTATGTGTTAGGATTTATGACCGCGCCTGTACATATCTAAGTGTATGTGTGTGTGTGTGTGTGTGTGTGTGTGTGTGTGTGTGTGGGAGGAAGCCAATGAGCGACCGACCTTGAGGACATTTCTGGAGTGTCCCAAAGTTGCCACACACACACACACACACACACACACACACACACATACCTCAACATATTGGGAGCTTGAACGAATAAGGCACACATAAACCTTGAATCCAGCTAAACCGGAATATTACAAGCTTAAGCTACCACTATGCCAACAAATAAATACCCTATATACGTGTTATCAATCTATAACAGAATAATTATTGTAAACAGTCAAGTAATTGATAGTTTGAAGCCTTCTATTTGCTGTAGGCCCTTTTTAAACTGATATAATCGTCCAATAATAGCCAGAATAAAGTGAAAAGGACGGCACCGGCACTGATAGGGTTAATATCTAGAAGTTGTTGTTGTTGTTGCTGTTCCCCAAGCTGCCTGGCCGAACAGCCCCAAGGCCCCGAGCAAGGCCAAGGCCATAACCGAGCACCCCCACAGAACCCTCCCTGCCGACCACAATAAAGCCTGGGTGACCGAAGCCACTCATGGCGGGGAGCTGAGGAGGGTGAGGAAACGCCCGGGAAACCAAAGCCCCACCCAGGGCCCTGTGCCCCTCAGCAATTATGAAGAGAATGTTGAGGGGCAAAGGAAAAATGTGACGCTTTGGCTTCCAATCTTGGTAGATTGGGAGGTCAATCCACGGAAGAGACGCCGTCACTTGAGATCTAGAAAATATATAAGTAAAAGGAACAGTCAGAGTAAGCTATGGGTATGGCAGAGATCGCTCAGTTCTCACTCTGATAGACCAGCCCATTACTAAGAATAAATATTCCGTTTATTAATAGCTAGGAAAGACAACATATACGCTGAATGGGTTAAGAATATGAACAACATAAGCTTGTTTAGATAAAATAGGACTTCAGAGGCTATCAACCCTTGTGGATTATTAAGCCAGCACACTGAGTCAAGAATAATGTCAACACAAGAGCCTTTTTTTCGAGAACTCTAGTCCCTTCTGATAAGCTTGAGTCCACACAATGGTATAAGAGAAGACCCACTGAAAGCTTAAGGGGAGGTTTTTAGTGTGTTTCTCAGACTTCCATCAAGCTTGAAATTACACCCCTTTGACTCCCTTTCAAGATAAATTTGTACATTTTTCGGTAGAAAAATGTCCCGGCTGAAAGCCGGTTCCTCTTAAATTACAGGCTCGCTATCGCTCGCCAGGATAAAATCGACACCTAAATGGCACGAAAGGTCTTAAAATTGACAGAAATGGGTTGAAAGTCCTTAAAATCGTCAAAATAATGGGGCAAACGGCTTAAAATTAGAAAAACAATGGGGCTAAGCATGAGGGAGAAAGGGGTCAAGAAAAAAATCCTTCAGGTGGACATCTCCCCTTAACCCAACATCAACTAACATTAAATAACAAAATGCTATAAAATTAGCAAACCTTAGCTTCCCTCACAACAGTACGGCATATCTGAAAACCAAGATAATTAATAAACACATCAGAACACATTATAAACACATCAGAACACATTATAAACACATCAGAACACATTATAAACACATCAGAACACATTATAAACACATCAGAACCACATTATAAACACATCAGAACACATTATAAACACATCAGAACACATTATAAACACATCAGAACACATTATAAACACATCAGAACACATTATAAACACATCAGAACATTATAAACACATCAGAACACATTATAAACACATCAGAACACATTATAAACACATCAGAACAGAACACATTATAAAACACATCAGAACACATTATAAACACATCAGAACACATTATAAACACATCAGAACACATTATAAACACATCAGAACACATTATAAACACATCAGAACACATTATAAACACATCAGAACACATTATAAACACATCAGAACACATTATAAACACATCAGAACACATTATAAACACATCAGAACACATTATAAACACATCAGAACACATTATAAACACATCAGAACACATTATAAACACATCAGAACACATTATAAACTAGTCAATTAATGAGTATGAATGTATTATTTTTATTAATCTCACCTCCACACCCCCAATGAAATTAATTAAAGTATATATGATCCACCGGGATTCGAACCCAGGTTATAACACACATATTTTTGCCACCTTAACCATTACACCACTATATAAGAAAATAGATTAATGCTATATCTATATGTGGTCCAAAGTAATGAGTACCTTATAAGCCATTCACTTGGATAAACACTTTGATAGTGGCAAGTAAGCAACCACTGATTGTGCATATAGAGTGAAAACAGTCATTAAGCAGATTAAACCATTATAATACAAAAACAGGTAGATCGTCTGTTAGGGCAATAGACAAGGCCACGGGTAAATTTGTAAAGATAACTAAACACATTTTTTTTTTTTTTTTTTTCCAACTGATGGTTAATTGAATCCTTAAGGGGGTAGTGGTTATTTTATTTTGTCTGGTGCCTCCTTAATTGCAGGCTAGCTATTGCTCACCAGGAAGAAATGACACCCCCCTCCCCCCCACACACACACCCACACACACCTTAACCCTCTCCGACATATGACGCGATTTTGAGCCTATTGGGGATACTTTAAAGCCTTTGTTACCATCAGGGGCATTTAGAAACCTTTAGTTTAGTTACTTCAACCTCTCCAGTTGTCTTTGAGTTAGCTGTGGGCAGAAAGCTAATTTTGGAGAGGTAATTATAAGAGTGAGAGAACTCTATTTCTTATTGCTAATCTGGCAACCTCTGCGTCATAAATGCGTGGAAGGGTTAACAGCACAGTCAAGGAGTAGAGATAGACTGTACCCCAACCAAGAGTAGAGATAGACTGTACCCCAACCAAGAGTAGAGATAGACTGTACCCCAACCAAGAGTAGAGATAGACTGTACCCCAACCAAGAGTAGAGATAGACTGTACCCCAACCAAGAGTAGAGATAGACTGTACCCCAACCAAGAGTAGAGATAGACTGTACCCCAACCAAGAGTAGAGATAGACTGTACCCCAACCAAGAGTAGAGATAGACTGTACCCCAACCAAGAGTAGAGATAGACTGTACCCCAACCAAGAGTAGAGATAGACTGTACCCCAACCAAGAGTCCCATGTTCTTTACCTTGTACCTGTACCCTAATTCCTGACCTCGTACCGCCATGTATAGGTACCATCCTTCCATCACGTAACATGTCGGTCGATCCCCCCCCCCCCCCTTCAAGGTCACCCCAGCGGCGGCCTTGATACAGTCAACCTTCTAATTTAGTATCTATCATTATTTGACCTTGATTATAATAATACCGTAATAATACCGTAATAATACCGTAATAGTACCGTAATAATACCGTAATAAGACCGTAATAAGACCGTAATAAGACCGTAATAATACCGTAATAGTACCGTAATAATACCGTAATAAGACCGTAATAAGACCGTAATAAGACCGTAATAATACCGTAATAGTACCGTAATAATACCGTAATAAGACCGTAATAAGACCGTAATAAGACCGTAATAATACCGTAATAATACCGTAATAAGTAATAAGACCGTAATAAGACCGTAATAATACCGTAATAAGTAATAAGACCGTAATAAGACCGTAATAATACCGTAATAATACCGTAATAATACCGTAATAATACAGTAATAATACCGTAAATATTTGCAGTACGTTACTAACATTATCGGTTATACCACATTTATTGTTGTATTTGGCAGAAACTTGACTCACGTAGCAGCTGATTTATCGATTACTATACTCTATTTTTCCCAGCTGATGGTAAATTGAATCCCTTAGTAGCTGATTTCTCGATGCTTAAGGGGAGGTATTTAGTTTGTTCACTAGACCTCCATCAACCTTAACATTTCTCGATGCTTAAGGGGAGGTATTTAGTTTGTTCACTAGACCTCCATCAACCTTAAAATTACACCACCTTGAGTCCCTTTCAAGATAAATTTGTACATTTTTCGGTAGAAAAATTTCCCGGCCGAAGGCCGGTTCCTCTTAAATAACAGGCTCGTTAAATAACAGGCTCGCTATCGCTCGCCAGGATAAAATCGACACCTAAATGGCACGAAAGGTCTTAATATGGGGTGAAAGTTCTTAAAATCGCTAAACTAATGGGGCAAACATTTTATAATATCAAAAGCAATGGGGCTAAACATGAGGGAGAAAGGGGTCAAGAAAAAAATCCCTCAAGTGGAGATCTGCCCTTAAATTAATGGAAATATTTGAAACTACTATGGCTGTGTGTGGTATTAATGCCAAGTTTTCATAATTAACAGCATATTTCGCTACAAAATCTACCTTAAAGCTGAGTAACACAGATAGTAACATGGCAATTTACCCTCATCTGGAGAAAAATATAGACTACCGGTATATATAATTGTTTATTCAGAAACAACTGTCTCTGCATCATATGATGGCCAAGTGTCCGTATAGATAACAACAGATGTGGCTGTGGAACAATGTCCTAGAGCTCTGAGTAATTAACCCCGGCGATGTCGTTTTCATCAGGTTCTGGCAACTATTAGACGATTTTCTTCAGCTTAGGAAGGATCTGCGGTAAGCTGAAAAGGATGAATTGAGATCGTTCGTACCCTTTTTCATGGTCAGAGGTCCTTCCTAAACTGAATAAAATCGTCTAAATGAAGCTGAACCACAATAAATATAATTACGTCGATGGTACAGAAGGGGTTAAGATGGGAACAATTTTATTTTCTCGCCTGCTTGAAAAAAAAAAAATAATAATGATAATGCTATAGTTAATATTTGTGCCCGGTGAAGATTACCCATGTGTTACCACTGTATACCCTATTTATCATAAGTAGGCAACACATCTTGACCATTAACCTACATAACTCATAAGCGACTGGAGTAATCGAGCTAATATTATCTACCATTCAGGAAGAGTCAGTCGGGGAATAGCTATGGAATTTTAAATCCCATTTGGGGTTAAGTGAATGATAATTGAGGCCACTCAATTCTCAATAGGTGGCGTTCTGAGAGTGAGGGTCCGAGTCTAGGAGTTTAGACAGTGAAACACTGGGGCGAAGCAGCTTCAGAGATGGGGCTGCTTCGAACCGTGAGTGAGCAATCAAGCCCCATGCATCCTGCAAATGCAAGATGGCAGGGGCTGGTTGCAGCTGAAAGTGCTTTACACGTCTCACTCCCTAAACTGGAACGAGACCTCACGGGCTTCACCGTTCAATGTATATCGGATGAATGTACATGCTCTCAGCCTATGCCGGAGAGGGAGTAGTTGGAATACAAAACAAACAAAAATGGCGTTCCGGGCGGTCCTCCCCAACCCGAGTGATACCTGTCTGGGACGGGACGTGTAAATACTGTTTATGGTGTTTGGTATGGGGGTGGTCCGTCACCTGTTATCATCCAAGGGGGAGGGGGGGGGGGGGAGGCACTGTTGCACCACCCTCCACTTGTTACGTAACCGGAATGCTCCCAGACTTAGGATGGCGGGTGTTACGCGAGCTCATTTAAGGGGTAATACTCTGGGCCCCCTTCTCCCTCATGTTTAGCCCCATTAGTTTCGAGATTTTAAGACGTTCGCCTCGTTAGTTTGGCGATTTTAAGATCTTTCGCCCCATTTCTGTAATTTTAAAGACCTTTTGTGCCATTTAGGTGTCGATTTTGAGAAGGAGAGAGAGAGAGAGAGTACAAACAAGGATGAGAACAAACCAACATAATATAAACACAAAACAACACGCGCAAACAAGGACAAGAAATACAAGACAAGAACAGAAACAAAATAACACGTACGAACAAGGACAAGAATACGACATAAGAACAAAAAACAAAACAAAGACCAAATAACAAGAGAACAAGAACATACGCCAAGGTTGAGCGAGGTTATCAAGGACAAGAAATACAAGACAAGAACAGAAACAAAACAACACGTACGAACAAGGACAAGAAAATACAACATAAGAAGAGAAACAAGACAAAAACAACCCAAATAACGAGAGAACATGAACACACGAAGAACATAAACCAAAGAACATGGAACATTAACCAAGGTTGAGCGAAGTTATCAAGAACTTCTATAGCGGTGCCCCTCCCAGGAAGTTAGGTAAAGGGAGGGGGGGGGAGGGGGGGGTAATAAGGCATGTATGTATAACAGAGGGAGAACAGGGGAGATCTCCACTCGAGGGATTTTTTTTTTTGACCCCTTTCTCCCTCATGTTTAGCCCCATTGCTTTTGGTATTATCAAACGTTTGCCCCATTAGTTTAGCTATTTTAAGAACTTTCACCCCATATTAAGACCTTTCGTGCCATTCAGGTGTCAATTTTATCCTGGCGAGCGATAGCGAGCCTGTAATTTAAGAGGAACCGGCCTTCGGCCGGGATATTTTTCTACCGAAAAATGTACAAATTTATCTTGAAAGGGACTCAAGGGGGTGTAATTTTAAGCTTGATGGAGGTCTAGGGAACCAACTAAAAACCTCCCCTTAAGAGGGTACGGATTATTTATGGGTGTATATAGTTATTTATGGGTGTATATAGTTATTTATGGGTGTATATAGTTATTTATGGGTGTATATAGTTATTTATGGGTGTATATAGTTATTTATGGGTGTATATAGTTATTTATGGGTGTATATAGTTATTTATGGGTGTATATAGTTATTTATGGGTGTATATAGTTATTTATGGGTGTATATAGTTATTTATGGGTGTATATAGTTATTTATGGGTGTATATAGTTATTTATGGGTGTATATAGTTATTTATGGGTGTATATAGTTATTTATGGGTGTATATAGTTATTTATGGGTGTATATAGTTATTTATGGGTGTATATAGTTATTTATGGGTGTATATAGTTATTTATGGGTGTTATAGTTATTTATGGGTGTATATAGTTATTTATGGTGTATATAGTTATTTATGGGTGTATATAGTTATTTATGGGTGTATATAGTTATTTATGGGTGTATATAGTTATTTATGGGTGTATATAGTTATTTATGGGTGTATATAGTTATTTATGGGTGTATATAGTTATTTATGGGTGTATATAGTTATTTATGGGTGTATATAGTTATTTATGGGTGTATATAGTTAGTTATGGGTGTATATAGTTATTTATGGGTGTATATAGTTATTTATGGGTGTATATAGTTAGTTATGGGTGTATATAGTTATTTATGGGTGTATATAGTTATTTATGGGTGTATATAGTTATTTATGGGTGTATATAGTTATTTATTCATTATTATTCTAATATTCTCCCAAGACATCCATCAAGACCCCCTCCAAGATAAATTTGTACATTTTTCGGTTAGGGCCGGTTCCTCTTAAAATTTCAGGCTTGCTATCGGTCGCCAGGGGAAAAAATATCACCTAAATGGCACGAAAGGTCCTAAAATTGACACAGAAATGGGGCGAAAGGTCTTAAAATCACCAAACTAATGGGGCAAACGTCTTACAATCTCAAAAACTAATGGGGCTAATCATGAGGTCGTAGGGGGTGTATAAAAAACCGGCCCATCTCCCCTTCAAACCTAAACCCGACAGTTAGCCGCCGCTCAGGTATAATGGATCACCTGTTGGGCTGGGCAGGAAACTACCACCTTTGTCATAAGTGTATTGATTTATTAATAAGTGTATTGATGTATTGATGTATTGATTTATTCAGTATTATTATAGGATCCTCTTAAGGGGAGGTATTTAGTTTGTTCCCTAGACCTCCATCAACCTTAAAATTACACCCCCTCGAGTCCCTTTCAAGATAAATTTGTACATTTTTCGGTAGAAAAATGTCCCGGCCGAAGGCCGGTTCCTCTTAAATTACAGGCTCGCTATCGCTCGCCAGGATAAAATCGACACCTGAATTGCACGAAAGGTCTTAATATGGGGTGAAAGTTCTTAAAATCGCTAAACTAATGGGGTAAACTTTTTATAATATCAAAAGCAATGGGGCTAAACATGAGGGAGAAAGGGGTCAAGAAAACAATCCCTCAAGTGGAGACCTGCCCTTAAGACCTCCAGCAAGCTTAAACAATATCCCCAAGACATCCATCAAGCTTAAACAATGCCCTAAGATCCCCTATCTAGATAACTTTGTACATTTTTCGGTAGTAAAAATGTTCTAGCCGAAGGCTGGTCCCTCCTAAATTACAGGCTCGCTAACGCTCGCCAGGACAAAATCGACACCTAAAGGGCAGGAAAGGTCTTAATATTGACAATGAAGTGGGGTGAAAGGTGTTAAGATCGCCAAACTATTGAAACGAATGTCTTAAAATCTTAAAACAAATGGGGCTAACACGAGGGAGAAAGGGGATCAGAAAAACGGCCCACCTCCCCTTAAAACCTAAACCCGACAGACAGCCGCTCAGGTATAATGGATCACCTGTTGGGCTTGGCCGGAAACTATCACCTTTGTAGTAATTAGTGGAGTCATTACGGGGTTTGATGAGTTGATTATCTCGTTTGCAGAGGTTGAATTTGGTTTTCTTGTTCGGGCTCTGTCTCGAGTCGGCCACCCCTAGTTTAAAAAAAATAAAAACAATAAAATAAATAAATACAAATTGGGAATGTGCCTGAGTAGATAGATAGATAGATAGCATTGGTTGAGATGGACTTAAATATTGACACTGTAGATAATTTTGACTCTATATTTATTTAATGTGGATGAAGGATACAAAAGGCAAAGCTGCCTGCAACAAGTGTGTCCCACAAAGTTGAAAGACGTCACCTTAGCCATAATAAATCACAAATTGACCACTTGCGAGTTTCAGGCTTTAAGGGGAGATTTCCACTCGAGGGACTTTTTTCTTGACCCCTTTCTCCCTCATGTTTAGCCCCATTGCTTTTGATATTATAAAAAGTTTGCCCCATTAGTTTAGCGATTTAAAGAACTTTCACCCCATATTAAGACCTTTCGTGCCATTCAGGTGTCGATTTTATCCTGGCGAGCGATAGCGAGCCTGTAATTTAAGAGTAACCGGCCTTCGGCCGGGACATTTTTCTACCGAAAAATGTACAAGTTTAGCTTGAAAGGGGGTCAAGGGGGTGACATTTTTAGATTGTTGGAGGAGTAGGAAACAAACTAAAAACCTCCCCTTAAGGAAGTTGGAGTTGTAGACATGTTTAGTATATAGATATACATTATAATAACGTAGGCTTCTGACGTACATTATAATAACGTAGGCTTCTGACGTACATTATAATAACGTAGGCTTCTGACGTACATTATAATAACGTAGGCTTCTGACGTACATTATAATAACGTAGGCTTATGACGTACATTATAATAACGTAGGCTTCTGACGTACATTATAATAACGTAGGCTTCTGACGTACATTATAATAACGTAGGCTTCTGACGTACATTATAATAACGTAGGCTTCTGACGTACATTATAATAACGTAGGCTTCTGACGTACATTATAATAACGTAGGCTTCTGACGTACATAATAATAACGTAGGCTTCTGACGTACATTATAATAACGTAGGCTTCTGACGTACATTATAATAACGTAGGCTTCTGACGTACATTATAATAACGTAGGCTTCTGACGTACATTATAATAACGTAGGCTTCTGACGTCTAAAGAATATGTTGAATTGGGCTTTATGTATTAATAGAATATGTTGAATTGGGCTTTATGTATTAATATATGTACTACAGCCGTATAGTAGCTGGTAATTCTGCAAAATATCGATATCTGCAGCTCCAACTTCCTTATAAAACGAAACTCGCAAGTGGTCAATTGTGCTACTCCTCGCTAGACCTCCATCAAGCTTAGAAATATACCCCCTTTCAAGAAAATGTGTACATTTTTCAGTAGAAACATTTCCCGGCCGAAGGCCGATTCCTTCTAAAATTAGAGGCTCGCTATCGCTCGCCATGAAAAATTCGACACCTAAAGGGCACGAAAGGTCTTAATATTGATAACAACATGAGGCGAAATGTCTCAAAATCGCCAAACTAACGGAACGAACGTCTGAAATCCTCAAAACTAATATGCTAAACATGAGGGAGAGGGGGTCCATAAAAAGCGAGTGCTACCCCCTGAAATTGAATCCAAAGCCAGAATACTCCCCCAAAAGGCGTCAGCTTATGCAGGCCTAATAGATCACCAACTGGGCTACTCCGGAAACTGAGGAGACTGTTGTGGAGTAGTAATTAGCAGGTTAATTATTAGGAGTTGTGATTAAATCCGGACGGTTAAGGTGGAGGTAGTCGCTTTTTATGGACCCCCCCCCCCCCCCCCCCCCCCCCTTCTCCCTCGTGTTTTGTATAGTTGTTTTGAGATTTTTAGACGTTCGTTCCGTTAGTTTGGCGATTTTGAGACCTTTCGCCCCATTTCTTTGTCAAAATTAAGACCTTTTGTGACATTTAGGTGTCGATGTTTTTCCTTGCGAGCGATAGAGAGCCTGTAATTTTAGAAGGAACCGGCCTTTGGCCGAGAAATTTTTCTACCGATTTTTTTGTTTTACAAATTTATGTTGAAAAGGGGTCTAGGGGGTATTTAATTACTTCAACGTCTGCAGTTGTCTTTGAGCGAGTTGCGGGCAGAAAGCGAATTTGGGAGAGGTAATTATGACATTAAGATAATTATATCTATGAATATTAAACGGCAACCCCCGGACCTGAAAGAGTTAACATACCACACCTATAGGACCTTCAACATTCTACCATAGTCGCTTATCTACCGGTAACCCACACTGTTCTATAAAGGTGTATGGTTGATAGTGGTAATCACAGACCCGCCCGGCTACAAATCTTCCTGTCTCCACTATCGACCAAGAACCTATCAACCATATTCGATCGTAACCATTTGAATACGAAATAATTTGTCTGTCTAATGTTTATATTTGTTTTCACCAACACACCAATTAAACTACCGGTACATATAAACCTAACTAATGAAATATACGAAAGTAATGAATACATGTGGTACTCCAAGGACTAGAACCTAGGATACTCACACTTAGAAATAACATCATATTACCGGTGCTAAAGGGGATTTTTGTCCTAAGCTGATGGGTATAATATAATGTTAATCTAGTATTATTCTAGGCAATGTATACTACTTGTACAGCACAGTACATAGGAAAACAGTACATAGAAAAACAGTACATAGGAAAACAGTACATAGAAAAACAGTACATAGGAAAACAGGACATAGGAAAACAGTACATAGGATAACAGGACATAGGATAACAGGACATAGGAAAACAGGACATAGGATAACAGGACATAGGATAACAGGACATAGGAAAACAGGACATAGGAAAACAGCACATAGGAAAACAGTACATAGAAAAACAGTACATAGGAAAACAGTACATAGGAAAACAGTACATAGGAAAACAGTACATAGGAAAACAGTACATAGGAAAACAGTACATAGGAAAACAGCACATAGGAAAACACACAGTCGGTATGGTAGCGAAAGGGTTAGACTTAAGGGGAGATTTCTACCTGGAGGATATTTTTCTGAACCTCTTTCTCCCTCATGTATAGCCCCATTGCTTGTGAGATTTAAAGACGCTTGCCCCATTAGTTTGGCGATTTTAAGAACCCTCGCCCCATTTATGTCAATTTTAAGACCATTCGTGCCATTTAGGTGTCGATTTTTTCCTGGCGAGCGATAGCGAGCCTGTAATTTAAGGGGAACCGGCCATCGGCCGGGAAATTTTTCTACCGAAAAATTTACAAATTTATCTTGAAAGGGGGTCAGCGGGGAGTAATTTTAAGCTTGATGGAAGTCTAGGGAATCAACTAAACACCTCCCCTTAAGACTACTTCCTGAAGAGGTAACCGTAGCCCCGCCCTGCTATGAATCGTCTGGTGGTGGTGATAAGCTGAGAACCTATCAACTCATAATCGTCTGGTGGTGGTGATAAGCTGAGAACCTATCAACTCATAATCTCAATCGATGGGAAGGTGAACACTATCCCTTTCCTCGTGCTGTTTAATATGGACGATGGAGAGAGTTAGCCTTTTATATAATTAAGCCCTTGAGTACCAGAGGCCATTAGTAAGATAGATTGAATATCCGTACTCTTTATGATTGAATATCCGTACTCTTTATGATTGGATATCCGTACTCTTTATGATTGAATATCCGTACTCTTTATGATTGGATATCCGTACTCTTTATGATTGAATATCCGTACTCTTTATGATTGAATATCCGTACTCTTTATGATTGAATATCCGTACTCTTTATGGTTGGAAAGGTAAATGCCATCCTCTGTCATATGTTATTGTTATAATCAATGGGCTAGGAAGAGAACTACCCCGTTCCCTTGTTAAGACTTTGTCATATAACGATTTGTTTATGCACTAGGCTACACACTATGTAACCTGTTGATTCGTAGAGGTCCTTCTTTAGCTAAGTAAAACAATCCGTAGGCTGTTACAGTACCATGTAGCAATAATTGGCGTCATCTGATTGAAAGGGTTAAGACTACTTCCTGAAGTGTGTGAATGCTACAGAGACCTCTAGCCCCGCCCATTACTGTAACGTGTGGGTGCCTGCTATACCCTGAACCTATCACTGGGATGGCTCTGTAGGTTATCATTCAACATTGTATGGTCAGAGATAGTCTGGTCCTCCTTGTCTTGCTCGGATTATTTATATAATATTGTGTAGGCCTATATATATTTATATTATATATATATATACCGGTATATACACACACACACACACACACACACACGAAAAAGAGTCTAAATTTCTATTTTGTAGGGTACACGTGTATTAGTGAGATTTAACACACACACACACACACACACACAAACACAGCCCGTAGCCTAGTAGGTAGAGCTCTCGTCTCACACACGAGGGGTCGGGGGTTCAATCCCCGGCCGGGCGGAGACAAATTGGGCTTGTCTCCTTTCATGTGTTAGCCTCAGTTCACCTAGCTGTAAATAGGTACCTGGAATAAGTGGACGACGTTGTGACGTCCCATCTGGGGTTGGCAAAAATGGTACAAGGCGAGATGGGTATCATATGGTTCACCTAAGCTGATGGCTACCTAAGCCTTCGGGCGAGACGGTACCGTCTATAGTGAGAATGGTACCATACAGATCCACCCTAAGCCTTCGTTTCCGATGTCGCCAATTGGCTAACAATACAGACTACACACACATCCACAGCCATTCCAACGATACATACAACACCTACACATATAGGAGGCGGGAAATAATGAGCATGCTCACTCCCGCAATACAACTAGAGTAAGTACAACTAGAGTAAGTACACACACACACACACACACTGGTACCAGTATAAATATATATATATATATTGGTATGTGTATACAGCATGTGTATGTCTGCATACATACGTGTACCTGTGTCTGTCTTTGGGCCTATATACATTATACGCCTGTCTCCTTGTGTGTGTCCGTATGTCGATCATTCAAGGTAAACCCAAGTACCTATGACAGCAATGGGTCTTACCTTATCATTGAACATTGCACGGCCTTGTTATCCTCTCTCTCTCTCTCTCTCGCTCTCGCTCTCGCTCTCGCTCTCGCTCTCGCTCTCGCTCTCTCTCTCTCTCTCTCTCTCTCTCTCTCTCTCTCTCTCTCTCTCTCTCTCTCTAGCGTTCTTGTTATTTCCGCTAACGGGGGATGGGCGGAGTAACTATTATGTAATCATTAGTATTTGTTATGTGCTTGTTTTTGTTATCTTTGTTTTGGCTGTCTTATTGCCTTACTCCCAAATATATTTTTTTTCGCTTTTAGAAAATATGCTATAAGATGATGATGATTACCAATATACTTTGCAATGATGATTACCAATATACTTTGCAATGATGATTACCAATATACTTTGCAATGATGATTACCAATATACTTTGCAATGATGATTACCAATATACTTTGCAATGATGATTACCAATATACTTTGCAATGATGATTACCAATATACTTTGCAATGATGATTACCAATATACTTTGCAATTATTTATTGTGATTACTAAAATACTTTGCATTTTATTGATATTTGTATGATTCTTGCGCGCAGTAAGCCCACCCAAACACACACACACACACACACACACACACACACCAAGGTCGCACATGTTTTGAATCTAAACTAGGGAAAATATTCTTGAGATACACATATGAATGAATCGTGGGTAATATATATATTGTATTTTATATGAATGAATATTATATGAATTAGACCGTGTGTATTTGTTTGTATATACTGATGTTTGTATTTGTGTGCATAGTTATTCTTTTCCTTGTTTTCGGCTGGTGTGTCTTTTGATTTTGATAACTTAAGGGGAGACGGTTGTTTTTCTGGTCCTCCTTCTTCCTCAGGTTTAACCCCATTAGTGTTCAGATTTTAAGACGTTTGGCTCTTTAGTTTGGCGATTTTAAGACGTTTCACCCAATTTCTTTGTCAATATTAAGACTGTTCGTGCCATATAGGTTTCGGTTTTTTCCTGGCGATCGATAGCGAGCCTGTAATTTAGGAGGAGCCAGCCTTCGGCTGGAACATTTTTCTACCGAAAAATATACACATTTAGCATATCTGGAAGGGGGGTCTTTGGGTTTTTTTTTTGTATAAGTTTGATAGAGGTCTAGGGAGCAAACGTCTGAGCCGTTACAATGCATGTAATGGAAAAATGACGCTAAACCATTGCATGTATGTATCTATCTATCTATCTATCTATATGCTCAGGCCCAATCCCCATTTTGGGGGTAGCCGACTCAAGACAGAGCAAGAACAGGGAAAACACAAAAACAACATAAAACACAAAATAAACACAGATAAAAAACACAAACTCTCACATAACCAGGTCACCCAGGAGAAGACCCAGAGACCAGGGTTACCAAGGTCGCTCCAGCACTCCCCCGGCCCCTGACCACCCGGAGAGGTTCCGATCTCGGCAGGCAGACATGCAGCGGAGCCAAAGCCACAAGCCCTCCCACCACACTTCCAGGCACACCCTTCATATTAATCGTCTCCCCGGGCCAGGCGCCTGATGGACTATTATCTAGTCCAACTTGCGCCCGACCCCTTACTCCAAATGACCACGTGTTCACTCAACTATTCACAAGCATTCTCCATTCACTCCTGTCCACCACCACTTCCCCTGCCTGATCTATAGTCATTCCTCTATCATCCAAAGCCTTTCTTACACATTCTCTCCATCTCAATGGGGGTCTTCTGCCCTTCTATCTCCCCTTGTACCTGACTCACATATTCTCTTTGTAAGCCTTTCATCTCCCATTCGTTCAACATGACCATACCAGCTCAGCACCCTTCTGTCCACTCTGGCTGACAAATGTTCCTGCTGCCCCACTCTCCTACGTATCTCTTCATTCCTCAATCTGTCTCTACGAGTAACTCCACACATACTCCTCAAGCAGCTCATCTCCATCACATCCAGCCCTCTTTTCTCCTTTTTCTTCAGAGCCCATATCTCAGCCCCATACATCACTGTTGGCACAACAATTCCTTGATACAGTGCACTTTTTACTTTCACTCCGAGATTTCTCGTCTTCCACATACTTCCCATTGCTCCGAAAACCTTCCTTCCTTCACACACTCTCTGTTTTACCTCCACTTCCATACCTCCACTCCTGCTTATTGTTCCTCCTAGATATTTAAAACACTCTACTTGTTCCAATATTTCCCCATCCAGCCTCACATCTAGATTCACCCTATGCTCTCCCCTATTACACACCATTACTTTACTTTTATTGACGTTCACCTTCAGTTTCCTCCTTCCACAAACCACACCAAACTCTTTGACTACCCGCTGCAGTTTCTCATCAGAATCCGCCACCAATGCTGTGTCATCAGCGAACAGCAACTGATTCAACTCCCAATCTCTACCATTCTTTCCTACTAAACCCAATCCTCTTCCCATAGTTCTCCTTTTCACCTCCCTCACCACACCATCCATAAACATATTAAACAGCCATGGTGACATTACACAACCCTGTCGCAAACCTACCTTTACCTCAAACCATTCACTCAACTCACCATTTCCTACTCTCACACATGCTCTGCTCCCTTCATAAAAATGTATGTATGTATATATACCGGTAATAAAAAATCCATAAATAAATAAAATAACGTCCCCTTAAGGTTCGGGTTTGTGAAGGTATTATGTAAGGCGGGCAGTACCGGTACCTACTTAATAATGGATAGCATTATTAGTGCTACTGGACAAGGCAGTTTTTAGGGCTTAACGGTTTAGGTTACCTTCAAGAACTTCACCATCACCCGCCCTCTCACTACTATATCAATACTCACTCATTCACTCTCATTCTCTCTCTCTCTCTCTCTCTCTCTCTCTCTCTCTCTCTCTCTCTCTCTCTCTCTCTCTCTCTCTCTCTCTCTCATTAACCCTCTACCGCTATAACAATCTCACTGGTTATCAACATAATTACCAGGTAACTTCTCTCTCTCTCTCTAATCCACCAACACCTCGTAAATCAAATATAAAAACAAAAACTGGCTTCATTATCGAGCCTATAATTATTCACTCGACAAGTTACCAGATCTTTGGGTTAGAATAAGCCCCCCCCCCCCCCCCCACCCTCCCCCGTCCGAGATTAAGTGTTTGGTTTATGATTGGGGAGGGGGGGGGATGACAGCTTTATTGAGAGGTTGTACAGTTGACCGCATTATTTGGAATACACTCCTTTTTGTTATTTTTGTTGTTGTGTGCTGATATTAATTTTGGGCTCGTATTTTGCATTTTTATCGACGACTTTACTGATCCTCCCTCCCCTTGTCTGAGGTTACGAGCGTTCGTTTGGTTTATGAGGAGAGTATTTAAAGGGGGAGATAGGTCGCTTTTTCTGGACCCCCATCACCCTCATGTGTAGCATATTAGTTTTCAGATTTTATGACGTTCGGTTCGTTAGTTTGGCGTTTTTGAGGCCTTTCGCCCAATTTCTTTGTCAATATTTAGACCTTTCGTGCCATTTAGGTGTCGACTTTTTGTCTTCTGGGGAGCGATAGCGAGCCTGTAATTTTAGAAGGAACCGGCTGTTGGCCGGTACATTTTTCTACCGAAAAATTTACAAATTTACCTTGAAAGGGGGTCTAGGAGGTGTTTTTTTACGCTCCATGGTGGTCGAGCTAGGAAACTCAAAAATGAATGAATGAATATATAGACCAAAAACCAAGCACTCCCCCCTTAAGTATGACGGCTTTATTGGAGATCCGGTTCCTTAAGTTAACTTATGATATGGTACTAGTTCGAGTCCAGTTAACTCCCTTCACTATCTCTCTCTCTCTCTCTCTCTCTCTCTCTCTCTCTCTCTCTCTCTCTCTCTCTCTCTCTCTCTCTCTCTCTCTCTCTACCTCTCTCTCTCTCTACCTCTCTCTCTCTCTCTCTCTCTACCTCTCTCTCTCTCTCTCTCTCTCTCTCTCTCTCTCTCTCTCTCTCTCTCTCTCTCTCTCAATCTGTTTATCTATGTTCTAACCTAGGCGTCATTAGGCAGCGACCTCTCCATCTTTGTATGCTCGATATGACTACCTTGTATATCAATATATCTATCTAAAATAGCTAAATATATCTATCTTTGTATCTCTATATATATATATCTCCCTATCTATCTCTCTATCTATTTATCTCTATCTATCTATCTAAATTCCCTAATGTTAATATTGATGTTTTATTCAACTATTTAATTGTTATTGCTTAAGTTTTTATGGTACAGAGTTATGGTTTTCCAATAAGCGGTGTGGTGTTCCTCTGAAACAATTTGCGGTTGGATACCACAAAGCCATTAAGAAGATTTTAAAACTTAAATACTGGGAGAGCAACCACAAAGCATGTGATTTAGCAGGGTTAATGACATTCACTCATCTAATTAATTGGCAAAAATTACGGCTTGCTCACAGATGTATGATGAAGCCTTGTATCTTTTTAAGAAAATGTTTACTTAACAATGATGATAGCTTATATTTGATGAAGGAAGTAAAGAATATGTTATTGAATATTTATAATATCGAATGTTTAATGGACAATGACATTGACGCAGTAAAATCTAGAATTACTTTTATTCAAAGCCGTGAACCAACTATGAGATAAATGTGCTTCACAATTCTCTTACTATGTACAAAGTTTTATGTAGCTTTTACGAAATAAAATATTGAGTCTGAGTCTATCTATCTATCTATCTATCTACTGTATCTATCCGACTCCCTTCCCCAGCGTCAGTAGGCAATAAAAACACCCCTCTTGGTATGTTTATTGTGAATACCTATCTATCTATGTATCTATGTATCTATTTATCTATCTACTTATCTACCTACTTATCTATCTATGTATCTATCTATCTATTTATCTATTTATCTATCTACTTATCTACCTATCTATCTATCTACTGTATCTATCCGACTCTCTACCCCAGCGTCAGTAGGGATTTAAACACAACCCCTCTCTGTATATTTAATGTGACTACCTATAGATGTGTATATGACTCAGCCAGCCAGTCGGTAGCCTAACCCGATTGCCGAAATGGGTGAGGAGCATCGTATACCCAAAGTGCATACACTCGTCTACATATAGCTAGAATAAGAGTATTAAGGGTAGATCTCCACTTGAGGGATTGTTTTCTTGACCCCTTTCTCCCTCATGTTTAGCCCCATTGCTTTTGATATTATTAAACGTTTGCCCCATTAGTTTAGCGATTTTAAGAACTTTCACCCCATATTAAGACCTTTCGTGCAATTCAGGTGTCTATTTTATCCTGGCGAGCGATAGCGAGCCTGTAATTTAAGAAGAATCGGCCTTCGGCCGGGAAATTTTTCTACCGAAAAATGTACAAATTTATCTTGAAAGGGACTCGAGGGGGTGTAATTTTAAGCTTGATGGAGGTCTAGGGAACCAAATAAATACCTCCCCTTACGACGTCGTCGGTACAGTAGGGGTTAAGTAATAATGTTGGCCATTAAGGGGGGGGGGGGGGGGGGGGCGTATATATTAAGGAGGGGGGGATGGGCGTGTATATTAGGGGGGGGGTATGGGCGTATATATTAAGGGGGGGGGGATGGGCGTATATATTAAGGGGGGGGATGGGCGTATATATTAAGGGGGGGGGGATGGGCGTATATATTAAGGGGGGGGGATGGGCGTATATATTAAGGGGGGGGATGGGCGTATATATTAAGGGGGGGGGATGGGCGTATATATTAAGGGGGGGGGGGATGGGCGTATATATTAAGGGGGGGATGGGCGTATATATTAAGGGGGGGGGGATGGGCGTATATATTAAGGGGGGGGATGGGCGTATATATTAAGGGGGGGGGTATGGGCGTATATATTAAGGGGGGATGGGCGTATATATTAAGGGGGGGGGATGGGCGTATATATTAAGGGGGGGGGATGGGCGTATATATTAAGGGGGGGGGATGGGCGTATATATTACCTCAGTTTTATCTGTTTATCATGCATTGTTTACTTTCCTTGCTAGACCTCCATCAAGCTTAACATAATATAACTAATAACATGACACGAAAAGTCTAACTATAGACGTAGAAATGGGGCGAAAGCTCTTAACCCTTTCACGCATTTATGACGCAGAGGTCGCCAGATTAGCAATAAGAAATAGAGTTCTCTCACTCTTATAATTACCTCTCCAAAATTAGTTTTCTGCCCACAGCTAACTCAA
The DNA here is from genome assembly GCA_032716605.1 of Paralithodes platypus. Taxonomy (NCBI): domain Eukaryota; kingdom Metazoa; phylum Arthropoda; class Malacostraca; order Decapoda; family Lithodidae; genus Paralithodes; species Paralithodes platypus. The sequence continues at coordinate 45,761 of JAVRFV010000352.1, forward strand.
AGACAACTGCAGAGGTTGAAGTAACTAAACTAAAGGTTTCTAAACACCCCTGATGGTAACAAAGGCTTCAAAGTATCCCCAATAGGCTCAAAATCGCGTCTTATGTCGGAGAGGGTTAAGGGGGGGATGGGCGTATATATTACCTCATTTTTATCTTTTTATCGTGCATTTTTATCTTTTTATCGTGCATTTTTATCTTTTGATCGTGCATTTATATCTTTTTATCGTGCATTTTTATCTTTTTATCGTGCATTTATATCTTTTTATCGTGCATTTTTATCTTTTTATCGTGCATTTGTTTACTTTCCTTGCTAGATCTCCATCAAGCTTAACATAATATAACTAATAAAATGACACGAAAAGTCTAAATATAGACGTAGAAATGGGGCGAAAGCTCTTAACATCGCCAAACAAATGGGCCAAACGTCATCAAATCTGAAAACTACATAATCATGAGGCAGAAGGGGGACCGGAAAAACGACCCATCTCCCCTCTTAATGTACAATAAAGCCATCTCGTCGGATATGTTTGCTGCCCAATAATAAACAAAGGCAAAGCGGCCGTAAACCACCATCTTTGTCTTTTATGTGTGTGTGTGAGTCAGACAATCGGTAGCCAACACTAATAAGGAAGGGGTTACGTATGCTTAAGGGGAGAGTTTTATTAATTTACTTATTACCGTAACTTATTTTGTTTGACTTTAGTTTCCTCCCTAGATTCCGATCAAGTAAAAAAAAAAAAAAAAAAAAAACACACACACACACACACACCCAAGACCCTCTTCGAGATAAATTTCTGCATTTTTTGTTTGTTTTAATTCTCCGTTCAAATGCCGTTTTCTCCTAAATTGCAGGCTCGAAATAAGAAAGCAAACTATTCGATGAATAACACTCAGCTTAAGAGTGTAGACAGAGAAACTGATTTGGGAGTAACAATATCGAGTAACCTAAAACCGAGTCAACAATGTTCAGAAGTTGTTAAGAAAGCAAACAAAATAATTGGCTTTATAGGCAGGTCATTTGAGCATAAATCCAAAGTAGTTATCCTAACCCTTTACAATTCCTTAGTCCGCCCTCTTCTGGAATACTGTGTTCAAACCTGGTGCCTTTATTACCAAAAAGATATAGACAAACTAGAACGAGTTCAACGTAGAGTTACCAAAATGATACCTAGCCTAAAGAACAAACCATACGAAGAGCGTCTTAGAGAATTAAATATATTTCCTTTAACCCAGCGTAGATTAGGAGGCGACTTAATTAAAGTGTTCACAATCATCAAAGGCATCGACAATATGAACATTAGTAAGTACTTCACTATCAACCAATCTAATTACACGCGGGGAAACGGTTGCAAAATTATTGGTAAATCTTTTAACTCACACAAATTTCTTCTTCAATCGAGTTGTCAACTTGTGGAATGGGCTACCCCGAGACGTTATAGACTGCATCACCGTTGATTATTTTAAACTTCGACTAGACAGATATCTTGCCTCAAACCCGCAACTGACTGCGTTTGTAAATGAATAACTATATTTTATTCCACCCTCAGATTCATCAAGGATTATTGCTTATATATATTACCAAGACGTTACTCTCTTTTATCCCAGATATATGAAAGATCACGTATGACTGTTATGTTACCAACCCATCTGTCCCCTACTAACATCCTAATCCTGCCACGGACATTAGCTCCAGGGCAGTAGTTCCCATTCCAATTTTCCCTTACCCACTCTAAACCACTGTTTGGACACTTGATCCTCAGCGTTTTGGAGGACAAGCAGCCTATAGGGGTCACTAGACCTGTTGTTGCTTGATTTTCTTTGTACTCCTCTGTAGTGTGTGTGTGTGTGTGTGTGTGTGTGTGTAGCCAATATGTATAGTATTTCTATCTAAGTAACACGGTACATAAAGTGTCTGAACTCACTTTGTATTTCTGTATATATATATATATATATATATATATATATATATATACATACATACACAGTATATACCGGTATATTATACTGTATATATATATATAATATGTGTGTATGTGTGTGTACAAGGTGTGTGCGTATGTGTACATTTATGTGATTATGTGTGTGAGAGCGTCTATCTACAGTATGTGTGTGTGTGTGTACAAGTGTGTAGGTGTGTTTTACGAAGGGTCCTGTTCCTTTTACGACGAGTACCGCCAAATACCGTCACTGATTGTGTTGTAGCTTCCTCATTCCCCATTGACATCCTAGTCTTCTCTAGTCTTAGTCAGGGCTTTAGATTGTGTAAACCATTTTGTCTGGATAGTATTATTAGACATTTTGAAAAGCTTAGGAAGGATGTGTGGGGGGATTTAAAAGGTTAATTGAAGTTGATAGCTAGAGGAGGACTTTCCGAAGCTGTGTGTGTGGGGGGGGGGGGGGGGCCCCCTCCGGAAATGATCAACTGAAACAAGTATCCTACAGGTATTCCCGAAATGCCTGTATTTGTCCTTATGATGAACTACCTGTATATACTACGGTAATGTCCATAGCAACTTTTCAACCTCGCTATAGTTGCAGGCTATACGAAGCGTTTATCGGAAGGGGGATCTCTTAAATAGAATATACTTGTCGAAGGGATGACTTTAATCGACTGCTCATCATTTTAGGTGTTGAATGGCTCATAACATACCTGAAGCTTATCTAGACTAAATCAAACATGATATTTTGCCTACCATCACCATCTCATTGTGTTATATATACCGGTATATATATATATATATACAGTATATATACCGTACCCGTATATATATATATATATACAGTATATATCTATCTATCTCTAGCCTGACGCCGTGATCCTCGAAGGGGTGGCCACGAACGAACCGCTCCCATGCACCTCTGTCCCCAGTCAGTCAACGCCCCTCCTCCCAACCAGCACCGCCTTCATTCATATACTTCCTCACTCCATCCTTCCACCTCTCCTTCAGTCTACCTCTCCCTCGCTGTCCCTCCACCTCGCTCTCGTACACCCTCTTAGTCATTCTCTCGCTTCCCATACGTTCCATATGGCCGAACCATCTCAAGTTGTTCCTTTTCACACTTTCCAGCACATCTATACCTCCACAACCACACCTTCCTCTACTTCCTCATTCTATAGTCTATCCCTCCATGTAACTCTGCACGCACTTCTCAAGTAACTCATTTCCACCGCTCTCACTCTGAGTCTCTTCCCGAACGTCCATGCTTCGCTTCCGTAAGTTAGTGTCGGGATTACCACACTGTCATGCAAGGACTTCTTCACTTCCATACTAACCACTCTATTTCTTGTTACTGCTTTCAACGTTCCTACAACCCTCTTCTCCTGTTGCACCCTCCCCCGCACTTCTTCATCCATAGTCCCATCTTTACTCAACACACTGCCCAGATACTTAAAAGAGCGCGATCTGCTCTGAACATAGCCTGACCGTTACCTCACACTCTGTGACTTCACCCCTTTCGAAGACCATAACCTTGCTCTTCCCTGCATTTACCTTCAAATTCCGTTTTTCGCACACTGTTCCAAACTCATTTACCAGACCCTGCAACTCCCATTCATTATCGCTCATCAGAACTGTATCATCCGCAAACAGCAGTATAGGTAGCTTCCACTCATTCCCTCCCTTTCAGCGATACACCAACATCCACTGCTCTTCCTAGTATTTCTTTCATGACTCCATCCATATATACAGTAAACAACCACGGGGACATCACACACCCCTGTTTCAACCCAACACTCAGGTAAAAAAAACTCGCTCTGCTCACTCTCCACACGTACTGCCGCCGCCTTTGCACCCTCATACATGCTCTTCGCTGCTTTCAGCAACTTGCCATCTACTCCGTATATTCTAAGTACTTTCCACATGCCTTCTCTATCCACTCATTCATAGGCCTTCTCCAAGTCCATAAAGGCAACATACACCTTTTGTTGCTTCTCCAGATATTTATCCACAACACAATTCAGGATATATATAAAAAAAGCGTCGGCTATCGTCCTGACGGTCGGCGGTTCGAACCCCACTGAGAGATTAGAAACATTTAGTGGCTCACGTGTATATGTCATATATACTCCCTTTGAGTACCAGCGACCTGTGTTACGGTACATTTTGTTCTGGCTATATTTATACGAGAATATGCAGCTTAGGAAGGATCTGTGGTAATTGAAAGGTTTGAATGAGGTCATTTTGAATCCTTACAATTACTAGAGGTCTTTCCTAAGCGGAATAAATTCGTCCAATAGTTGCCAGAAAATTATCAAAAGGACGTCCCTGGTGCTGAATGGGATATATACTATATATATACAGTATATACCGGTATATATATATTATATATATATATATATATATATATATATATATATATATATATATATATATATATATATATATATAAAAAAGTAACCCCATTCTTAACATTAATCATCAATTACAAACCCCAATGTACTTGAATAAACTAATGCAAGCATATGGTCGTCCCGGGATTCGAACTCGGGACACCGCACCCAAACCATAAAGCACCTAAACCTATATATTATTAGCGGGTGCATGGTAGGCGTGCAGGTGACCAGAGGCAGAGGGACTGGAGGGCGTCAGAAGAGGTCAAAGGTCACATATATACTAATAAACAAGGGAGTTGTGGCGCGGTACACCGGTCAATAAACAACACACACACACACAGACACACACACACACACACACACACACACACACACACACACACACACACACACATACATTAACACAAAGCCGGAACTTGACTTGAAAGGTTCCAAGTTGCAATTGAGTGCATACTTATTACGGCTCACGACTGTACATTTGAAGGAAACACACACACACACACACGCACACGCACACACACACACACACACACATACACACACACACACACACACACACACACACACACACACACACACACACACACACACACACACACTGAACAAAACCCCTGATAGCAGCTGAGGACCCAAACAAGCATAATGTCCACGACTTAAAAGAAGAATTCCGAAGAGACTGGATTAGCGACACCTATTTTGACTTTAGTGGCAGTTCGACCTCGAGTTTAAGCAGTGACACCCTCATACAACCACCAACATGGAGCCTTAGTGGGGGTTTTAACACAATGGTAACCTAAGATTATATATATATTAATTGTATGTGAATTAATTATGACATGTGGAGATATCAGATAAGGGTGAAAGAATACCACAGAGCTTAGCTGGCGTTATAGTCTGAATTGTATAATATTGTAGACGTCTCCATGTTCACGGGCTTTTAATTTGTCAAGTAAGCGATGCCTTTTAATTTGAAACTTAAGAATATAACTTGCAAAAGGTCGATTGGCCTGGAAGTTCATACCTATACAATAATACGAATGTAAAGATATTGGTATGCAAATCCATACACATAGCAGTGGGTATTTAGTCCCCTTTTTCGGCTTCTGATCTCCATCTCACGCCCGCCCCATCACCAGACCCACCCAATGGCTTTTCATTCACACTAAGGGGGGATGGCCGTATTTATTTGCTCATTGGTATATTTTTGTATCATTATTTTAGTTTCCGCCTTAAACCCCCCCCCCCCCCCAAGACCCTCCTTCATGATAAATGTGTAAATTTTTCGATAGAAACATTTCCCGGCCGAAGGCCGGTTCCTCTTAAATTACAGGCTGGCTATCGCTCGCCAGGAAAATATCGACACCTAAATGATACGAAAAGTCTTAATATTGACACAAGGGTCTTAAAACCGCCAAACTAAAGAGCCGAACGTCATAAAATGGGGCTAAACATGAGGAAGAAAGGGGACCAGAAAAGCGACCCGTATCCCCTTAACCGGCAACCCCCTTCCTGTGTCACTCCACCCAGACCCATTCACTTCTGTGGTGGCAGACATGTTGTGTACCTATGCCGTGTAGAGCATTGTATGTACAGTCGCGCTAATAAGTCATGTCCCAGCTGTCATTACGTCTGGCTTTCTCTGGGCTGTATTAATGTCTGTCAAATGTTGAATAGGGTGGGTAAGTGTAGGAACATGTTTGTATATTTCACTCGATATGAACAAATGAAGTTTAGATATTGCTGATACCAATTATTGATCAAAACATACTGGGTGCCGAGACATCACTTATTAGCGCGACTGTACAGTCGGCCAAATAAGTGATGTTGCCGCACCAAGTATATATCGATCAATAATTGGTATCAGCAGCATCTAAGCGTTATTTCAACGTTTCGACTTTCGAGTGAAATATACAAACATGTTCCTATATTTACACACCCTATTCAACATCTGACAGACATTATTACAGCATACAGGGAGCAAAACGTACGAAAACGGCGACACGACTTATTTGGCCAACTGTACGGTACACTCGGATACCATAGTCTCTGGCCCACTCATAAGAATTCGTGGACCCCGTATGTTTTTCTCTATACAATTATAACTATTTAGATTGATTTTATGATAGAACTTGCTTTTCAACAAATAGTATACGGCATATAGTTTTGTAGTTGAGGTATAGAAAATGACCTTCATCAATTCGTGTCCACATATATACGTCCATAATTACAAATAGGTGAACTCCCCCAAAATTTAGGAGTGGGCTACAGACTATGGTATCCGAGTGTACAGTCAAACTCAAAACTAAACAAATAAATGAATATATAAGTAAATAGACCCAAAATATAACCACTTGGGGGGGGGGGGGAGAGCCACACGTCCATATCCATGTTGTTTACGGCTTCCGGAAACGTTACGCCTCTTGGGCCGGAATAACGTTGTGGTTGTGGGTGTGCTCAACCGCCCTCATGGGGTTCTTTACCCCTGCGCAGCTTCTTGCCTTGTGCAGTGCGTCCTTGTGTTGGGCATACTTTTGTAATCCATCCGGGGTCAGAAGTTAACAACCGCCCCTCGGCCCTAAGGATAAATCAACGTTCACGCAGCTCCATTAATCCACCCTCTTTCAATCCAGTCCACAGCCTTCTAAGGGCAGGGGGCGCATTACCTAAGGGCGGAGTTACTTCACCGCTGCTTAGAAACATTTGTATTCGCTTTTGTATTTATGTATTAGTTTCTGGTAGCGTTTTAGGGCTTACTTTTGTATTTATGTATTAGTTTCTGGTAGCGTTTTAGGGCTTACTCTTGTATTTATGTATTAGTTTCTGGTAGCGTTTTAGGGCTTACTTTTGTATTTATGTATTAGTTTCTGGTAGCGTTTTAGGGCTTACTCTTGTATTTATGTATTAGTTTCTGGTAGCGTTTTAGGGCTTACTTTTGTATTTATGTATTAGTTTCTGGTAGCGTTTTAGGGCTTACTTTTGTATTTATGTATTAGTTTCTGGTAGCGTTTTAGGGCTTACTTTATGTATTAGTTTCTGGTAGCGTTTTAGGGCTTACTTTTGTATTCGTGTTTATTTTTGTATTTATGCATTATTTTCTGGTAGTATTTTAGATCTCACGTTTATATGAGTCACACGAGCGCAGTTTCTGGCAGTTTATTATCGTCAACTTATTTTCTTACCAGGATATTATTGCTATTTTTTCCCCCCCGGGCTCAAAGGAGTGGGTATCACACGAACACAATTTTCGGCAATTTTGTATTCGTCACTTTATATATAGCCTATATATATATACCGGTATATATATATTTTTAGAGAGAGAGAGAGAGAGAGAGAGAGAGAGAGAGAGAGTGTGAGTGTGAGTGTGAGTGTGTATCAGGTGTGTAAAGGTAGCCTGATGGTCGACTATTAAACCCACACACCCACTCGTACACACACACACATATTCGTACACACACACTCGTAAACCCACACACTTGTACACACACACTCGTACACATACACTCGTACACACACACTCGTACACACACACACACACTCGTAAACCCACACACTCGTACACACACACTCGTACACTGGGGCTCCGTGTGTATATAGTTACGTACACGGTGGATGGTAGGCACGAGTATACATGTACACTATATACAGTACATACACACATGTGCTTATATCTACCCACTCACTCTCACCCGCTCTCTCTCTCTCTCTCTCTCTCTCTCTCTCTCTCTCTCTCTCTCTCTCTCTCTCTCTCTCTCTCTCTCTCTCTCTCTCTCTCTCTCTCTCTATCTATCTATCTATCTATCTATCTATCTATCTCTATCGCTGTTATCGGTACCTATGCACTTTTACGAGTTAAACACATTGGCAGCACTCCTAAAAACGTACATGAACATTTGTATATACTTTAAATAGTTATTTTAGATTTGTATACAAACAAATGTTTAAACAGTATATAGCTGGCATCATTATGTTTGTAATATATATTGTTTATTTGTGTTAATTAAATATTGTAATGTTGTTTAGCACATTAGAAATATATGATTGTAAATACACTATGTGATATATACATTTTGCGATAAAATACTCGTTTTTAATCAGCTTTCACATTGATATCATCATATCAACTTATCTTTATTTTTGTAATATACAGTATATTCATATTGTTTTATGTACCTATATGAGATTGCTGTAAAATAAGTTTATATTATTATATGAAATCTTGTAAAGTATTCTCATTGCTATTATGATGTGTCTATGGTTGTATCTATATAACCAATGGACGTATTCTATATTGTTTTAAAATTATCTGTGTTGCTATGCGACACAGATACAGCTATAAAATCTTCCTATACCGCTATGAAAGTCTTCAAAATGCTATAAGTGTCTAGTTTAGCGCCCCCATTAACACCTACACATACACACACACACACTCACATACATACATACATACATACACACATACATACACAACATACTTACACACACACACACACACACAACATACTTACACACACACACGACATACTTACACACACACACACACACACAACAAACTTACACACACACACACACACACACACACACACACACACACACACACACACACACACACACACACACAGTAGTTCCCTTACCCACTCTAAACCACTGTTTGGACACTTGCTCTTCATTGTTTTGGAGGACAAGCAGCCTAGAGGGGTCACTCGACCCGTTGTTGCTTGATTTCCTTGTACTTCTTTGTACACACACACACACACACACCTACTTACACATCAACACACACCCACACACACACACATCTACTTACACATCAACACACACACACACACACACACACACACACACACACACACACACACACACACACATCTACTTACACATCAACACCCACCCACACACATCTACTTACACATCAACACACACATCTACTTACACATCAACACACACCCACACACACATCTACTTACACATCAACACACACGCACACACACACATCTACTTACACATCAACACACACACACACACACAGCCCGTAGCCTAGTAGGTAGAGCTCTCGTCTCACACACGAGGGGTCGGGGGTTCAATCCCAGACCGGGCGGAGACAAATTGGGCTTGTCTCCTTTCATGTGTTAGCCTCAGTTCACCTAGCTGTAAATAGGTACCTGGAATAAGTGGACGACGTTGTGACGTCCCATCTGGGGTTGGCAAAAATGGTACAAGGCGAGATGGGTATCATATGGTTCACCTAAGCTGATGGCTACCTAAGCCTTCGGGCGAGACGGTACCGTCTATAGTGAGAATGGTACCAAACAGATCCACCCTAAGCCTTCGTTTCCGATGTCGCCAATTGGCTAAATACAGACTACACACACATCCACAGCCATTCCAACAGTACATAAAACACTTAACATGCATTTCACGCAATACATTCCCAGTTAAGGAGGCACGATAATAATGAGCTTAGCTCGCATTGCGTGGATTCCCCTTGACGAACAAGTAACTGAGTAACACACACACCTACGCCTCCTTTGCCTGACACTTTCACGTCTACACCCACACTCTGTTCACTGTTGTGGGTGCTACTATGTCTACACACACACACACACACACACACGCCTATGCACAGACAATCACTTTCTCTTTGAATAAAATTACTGAATAGTTCTCCAAGTGGTTAACCCATTCATTACCGGTGTCGTCCTTGTTGTTACTTTTATTTTGGCTGCTATTAGACGATTTTATTCAGCTTAAGATAGGCCTCCAGCAATTAACAAGCTTCGAACTATCTCATTTAACCCTTTTCCTACCACAGAAGGCACAGATCCTTCATAAATTGCACAAGATCGTCTAAATATAGCTAAAATAGATTACGAAAAACGTCGACGGTACAGAAGGGGTTAATACCATTTAGCGTAACATTGATAGGGGTTGTAGGCCGAAGTAAACATGTTGATTATAAATACAAAATATAAATAATAGGATGCCACTGATAAAGTAAAACACCTGAGAGTCTTTAGTGAATATACCGGTATTTAAGTAAACAAAAAGCTGGGGATTTATTAAGGGGGTATGGTTGGTTTTTATTAAAGGGGCATGGTTGGTTTTTATTAAGGGGGGATGATTGGTTTTTATTAAGGGGGATTGGTTGGTTTTTATTAAGGGGGGATGGTTGGTTTTTATTGGGGGGGGATGGTTGGTTTTTATTAAGGGGGTATGGGTCGGTTTTATTAAGGGGGGATGGTTGGTTTTTATTAAGGGGGGATGGTTTGGTTTTTTATTAAGGGGGGATGGTTTGGTTTTTATTAAGGGGGGATGGTTGGTTTTTATTAAGGGGGGATGGTTGGTTTTTATTAAGGGGGGATGGTTGGTTTTTATTAAGGGGGGATGATTGGTTTTTATTAAGGGGGGATGGTTGGTTGTTATTAAGGGGGGATGGTTGGTTTTATTAAGGGGGGAAGGTTGGTTTTTATTAAGGGGGGATGGTTGGTTTTTATTAAGGGGGGGATGGTTGGTTTTTATTAAGGGGGGATGGTTGGTTTTTCTGGCTCCCCTTCTCCCTTATGTTTATCCCCATTAGTTTTCAGATTTTAAGACTTTCGGCCCACTAGTTTGGTGATGTTAAGACCTTTCACCCCATTTCTTTGTCAGTATTAGGACCTTTACCTGGTGAGCGATAGCGAGCCTGTAATTTTAGGAGGAACCAGCCTTCAACTGGGACATTTTTCTACCGAAAAATGTACACATGTATTTCGAAGGGTGGGTCTAGTGGGTGTTTATTATAGCTTGATGGAGGTCTAGCGCATATAAATAAATATACCAAAAACAAGACCAGCTACCTCCCTTAACAGAAAATGTACTTGCATAAATAACAGCTTAGCGAGACCTCACCTTGAATAGGCAAAGTAGTTTTAGGCTCAGTATAATTCCAGTTTATCAAAGGTATCAAAAACTTGGACTCAGTGCAGCGAAGAGCTACCAAATTGATATTTTATCTCAGAAGCACATCTTGGAGGAAAAATTGCAAGAACTCAAACATGTTTTCCCTTATAAATAGAAACATAACTAGTGGTGCTTAGATGTACATCATGTATTATTATTTTTTTTTTTTTTTTTTTTTTTTTTTTTTCATTCTTTTCTCCTTCAAACTTGGTAGGATATTTGTCTACCTGATTTCTAACTCGACTTATTACCAAAGGTTGTGACGGGTGTGATGAGAACAATGTGCTTTGCAGTTATATATACAGTACGGTATATATATATATATATATATATATATATATATATATATATATATATACATGATATATCTATATCTGTCTATCATTCTATCTTTACAGTATATCTTTCTATCTCTCTCTCTCTCTCTCTATATATATATATATATATATATATATATATATATATATAGAGAGAGAGAGAGAGAGAGAGGGTGGAGTGTCAATATCTTTCATCCAACCCAGCTATAAAAGTCTCATTAATTCTCAGCTTCTTATAGGTCTCTTCCCGTCTCTCTCTCTCTCTCTCTCTCTCTCTCTCTCTCTCTCTCTCTCTCTCTCTCTCTCTCTCTCTCCTAACGAAGCACATACCAGAGTTAGAGTGATATTTCGGTTAACTTTTAAGAATTATCCGCAGGTAGCCAACACATAGAAATAACGTCATCTGGTTGACATTTTAGGGGGGTTGTGCTTGGTGTTTGTGCTATGTATGTATTACATTTATTTAGTTTTTAGTTTCCTCGCTAGACCTCCATCAAGCTTAGAAAAACACCCCCTAGACCTCCTTTAAAGATAAATTTGTACATTTTTCGTTAGCAAAATGTTCCGGCCGAAGGCCGATTCCTTCTAAAATTAGAGGCTCGCTAACGCTCGCCAGGATAAAATTGACACCTAAACGGCACGAAAGGTCCTAAAATTGGCAACGAAATTGGGTGGAAGTTGTTAAAATCGTCTAAAACTAATGGGCCGAGCGTCTCATAATCTCAAAATTAATATGCTAATCATGAGGGAGAAAGGGGTCCAGAAAAAGCGAGTACTACCCCCTTAAATATATTATGTTGTGATCCTTTGGTTTGGTTTTATGTGTATGTGTTGTTTGTGCCAGTACTCATTGTAGTTTTATGTGTATGTGTTGTTTGTGCCAGTACTCATTGTAGTTTTATGTGTATGTGTTGTTTGTGCCAGTACTCATTGTAGTTTTATGTGTATGTGTTGTTTGTGCCAGTACTCATTGTAGTTTTATGTGTATGTGTTGTTTGTGCCAGTACTCATTGTAGTTTTATGTGTATGTGTTGTTTGTGCCAGTACTCATTGTAGTTTTAGGTGTATGTGTTGTTTGTGCCAGTACTCCTCTCTCTCTCTCTCTCTCTCTCTCTCTCTCTCTCTCTCTCTCTCTCTCTCTCTCTCTCTCTCTCTCTCTCTCTCTCTCTCTCTCTCTCTCGCTCTCAAAGCCTTCTACTTTACTGTCCTATTCTTCCACTATAAACTGTCCCTGTCTAGTAGTATTAAGGCCGGACCACCTAGTTGGGACCGCAAGGTCTGTGTGGTCTGAGTATCTGTGTAACTCCGTGTAGCTCTCTCTCTCTCTCTCACACACACACACACACACACACACACACACACACACACACACACACACACACACACACACACACACACACAGCAACAAGTCACAACATCCTGTAGCCTATCCCCTCCCTTCCACCCGCTGTGAGTCACCCCTCCATCAATATTATCGCCAACGGAGAAGCACGCACGCAAAACACGCCTAGACCCTTTAAGATGAGATGGGTCGTTTTTATTTGCTCATTTATGTATCTTCTTATGATTTTATTATTTTCCTCCCTAAACCTTCATCAAACATAACAAAATACCCGCCCAAGACCCTCCTTGAAGATAAATTTGTACATTTTTCGATAGAAAAATGTCTCGACCGAAGACCGGTTCCTCTTAAATTACAGGCTCACTATCGCCCGTCAGGAATAAATCGACACCTAAGTGACACTAACAGTCTAAATATTGACAAAACAATGGGCCGAAATGTCTTAAATTCGCCAAACTAATGGGCCAAACGCCATCAAATCTGAAAACTAATGGGGCTAAACATGAGGAAGAAGGGAGATCAGAAAAGCGACCCATCTCCCCTTAAAGGTTGCATAAATAGGTAAAGTTGTATTTGGGGGACATTCATTTGCCTAGAAGAGGCTTTTATATTCATATTTATTGGTTTTCTTCCTATTACGTTTTTGTATTAACCCTTTCGAGATATGACGACGCAGTTATTTTCCGCTTTCTTGGCTATTATTAGGCGATTTTATTCAGATTAGGAAAGGTATATGGAAGGCAGAGGGTTAATTGAGATAGTCTTTAGCCTTGTAGTGCCCACAGATCCTTCCTAAGCTGTATACAGTCGTCTAATTATATTATAACCGAAATAAACTGTTAAAACGCAGCCCAGAAAAAAACGAAGACCTCCCCTTAATAATACTACTACAAATATTAACAACATCAAACATCACCAACAACGCGTATCACTTTACTGGCTTGTGAACGGGCGGATAAGCTCAAAGGATCAACTCTAGCGCAAGCCGAAAGCAAGCGAGGCACTTAAGGGGGCAGTGCTTGGTTTTTGGTCTATATATTTATGTATTTATTTATTTTTGAGTTCCCTCGCTAGACCTCCATTAAGCTTAGAAAAACACCCCCTAGACCCCCTTTCAAGATAATTTTGTACATTTTTCGGTAGAAAATTTCCCGGCCAAAGGCCGGTTCCTTCCAAAATTAAAGGCTCGCTTTCGCTCGCCAGGAAACAAAATCGACACCTAAAGGGCACGAAAGGTCTAAATATTGACAACAAAATGAGGCGAAAGGTCTGAAAATCGCCAAACTAACGGAACGAACGTCTCAAAAACCTCAAAACTAATATGCTAAACATGAGGGAGAAGGGAATCCATAAAAAGCGAGTAGTACCCCCTTAAGGCGCTCTAGTTTATGGCAAGTCAAAGCGGGTTTTTTGTTGGCCTATTTATCTGGCCCGCATCAGAGGAACTAATGGTGGAGAAGTTTGCTGGGGGCTGGTTTATTATGATGGGGTAATAGTTGGGGTAGACAGGTAGATAGACAGGCATAGAGGTAGATAGACACGCACACACACGTACACACACACACTTATACGTTCACATGTACAGTATATACAGTCCTATTTGTTTTTACTCAATTTTTCACTTCACATTTACCGACACGCACTCGCTCAATTACACACACACACACACACACACACACACACACACACACACACACACACACACACACACACACACACACACACACACACACACACACACACACACACACACACACACACACACACACACACACACACACACACACACACACACACACACACACACACACACACACACACACACACATACACACACGTCAATGAAAGCCCTACCCACGCATCAACCGTCTGCGACCAGCATAATTAACATGGCTTTCTTGGTTTTGGGTCATTTTTGGATCACTAGTTAAGCGGACATTGAAATCTCCCACTCCCGTGTATCATTATTGCGGGGTTCATTGGCGCGCTTGTATACAGGCTGTCAAACGAGAGATTATAGTCTATTCGCTGTAAGTAGGCGAGAAATCATGACCTCTATCCTCTGTAACTCAAAGAGGGGTTGAGCAAATTGGCTCATATCTTTTCCATGACTGACTCTCCCCAAATGGTAGAAATATTAGTTCGATTACTCTAGTCGTTTTGTAGTTACAGAGGTTAGAGGTCATGATTTTTCGCCTACTTACTGCGAATAGACTATAGCCACCCCCTGGTCAAAAATAGAGGCCCTTAACCCCTTCAAGATTATGACGCATTTTGACACTTTGTTCTGGCTATCATTAGACGATTTTATACGATTTAGGAAGGATCGGTGGAAATTAATAGGGTAAAGAATATCTGAATTAACCGTCTGACTCCCATTTATCCCGCCTAACATGATAGATAGATAGATAGATACATAGATACATAGATATTTAGACACATAGATATATATATACAGTATAGGTAGATAGACAAAATTGAATATGATGTCAACACGGGAGACTATACGGGTATATCCTCTATGCTGGTAGTTGTTAGCGGGGGGGGGGGGGGGGGTGTAAGTGGGGTTTAGATTCAATGATATACTTTAGGAGGGTTGTAGGGTGCATGCTAATACGAGAGAGAGAGAGAGAGAAAAAGATATATATTTTTTTCTATGTGAGTGAGGGAGGTAAAAGGCAGAACTGCATGTAGCGAGTGCCTCCCCCAGAGTTGAAAGAGTGACAGGGCCAAAATCAAGAAACGTTCGAGCAAAAATACCTGGACACGCGGAGTTTGACGCAATTTAAGTCATAGGAAGAGGGAAGCACTGATTCTGGGCGAGAGTGCCAGAGCTCATAGATACATAGATACACTGGCCAAACAGACATTACGATCCTAGTGGGTGGTGAGGACCTAATTATAGTAGAAATATCAAAACCCCACCTTAAGGAAAGCTGAGAGAGAGAGAGAGAGAGAGAGAGAGAGAGAGAGAGAGCTTGCGTAAGATAAATTGGCTCCAGGCGACTAGATAATATCTAAAACCAATTACTGATATAGTGCAATCTCGTTTCTGTGATGAAAGCGTAAATAAAAAACTTATTTTTGTTTTATTTATATATTTAGCTTGTTTGATACTGTTTGTATATAACTAGCCTATGTGTCTGCTGTACATCTTTATAATGATATTACAAGAGAGAAGTGTACTATATTTGAACATTCCAAACTTTAGGATTTTGTAAATAGTGTTTCTAATGTGAACGCGATTTAATCCACTAATGTAGAGAACTGGCACTTGTGATCATTGAAAATATTTGTTGATTATTTTGTTTTCTTTTAGTATATATTTATGTGAACACTAAAGTTATAATGGTGGCATTTTGTGGATTAATACTGAGGCTTTCATTGAAATCTTTGGTTTCTTGTCATTACATCTTACATTGTATGATAATATATATAAAGACTTCGAAATGGCTACTTAACAGTTCAACCGAGCTGCCTATAATGCTACCCATAGAGGCCTCTGTATATGGCAGGCTCTTAGGTAAGATTCCACCGCAGTTAATGAAGTAGGGTATAAAGCGGCTGCTGAAGTGGGCAGTAAATTTGGTATTGGAGGGAGAGTCACGCCCAAAAACGTATTCGTCTCTCATCTTAACCCTTTCAGATTTTAAGATTTTCTGGCCATTAGTTTGGCGGTTATGGGGTTTCACCCCATTTCTTTGTCAATATTAAGACCTTTCGTGCCATTTATGTGTCGATTATTTTCCTGGCGAGCGATAGCAAGCCTGCAATTTAGGAGGAAGAAGCCTTCGGCCGGGGGTCTATGGAG